>JAWWEQ010051692.1:0-73219 GCA_035583055.1 Torymus tubicola | reverse complement strand
TATGTATGATGTATTAAAATGTGAAAGCTAATTAAGTGTATCTTATTATAGTAACGAGCGAAATGAAAATTTACGTTATATTTGAAATCCAGTCATTATGAAATATCCGCAAAATTTATGAATACAGATCATCGTGATCATTCTATATTTATGTACACGCTTTTCAATGTGAACTGTTCGTTTCGGAAATTTTCCCCTCCAATAATTCATTTACAAACTTTCTACTCATTTCAACATTATACACCATAAATCCCAATATACAACATTACGATTTTCACACACCGTCGTCGTTAACAACAAACCTCTAAAAAAATGTCACACATCATACCAAACATCAACGTAAACTACCCCCCCAAAACCTCAGCATCAATAACCTTAACAATCCATCCCATCAGAAAAAAGAACTTTCCAAATTTCCACAATCCCCCTAACACCACTACAACAATCACCTCTCACCCTCTTCCTCAACAACTCCACTTTCCCTCATTCCCATAAAACAATCGCACATCGTCTCCTGAAATTCCCAATGCATTGATTCGCCGCACGACCAGTGTCCCTATATATATACAACTAAACTTTCGACATAATAAAAAGCTATCAATCTTCGCCTCTCCACCACTACTCCTGGTTCTGTGGTGAGCCTACAAATATATATACCATGTGTTGGGATTCCCCGAGGTGTGCGAGAGATATACACGACGCGCCGCCGCCGCCGCCGCACGTTGAAATATACGAGCGTGGTATAGTATAGCCGGGTTCGCTAGTAGTGCGACCAATTTCTCGCGCGACCGAAGGCGAGAAGGCGCGAGAAACGAACATCTGAAACTGACGTCGATTCAGTGCGGCGAGGTGCCGCCGCAACAGCGCCAATCATTAATTTCCTTTGCACGCCTGCGCCTGTATGCGGTTTACGTGGATGTTGGTGTTGACGGATGTGTAGACGCGCGTGTAGGTGTAGTCCGTGTACGTGTTATTTTTTTTAGAAAAGCTGTATGTGTGTGTGTTTTTTTTCTTTATTTCTTGAACGATATTGCAAACATTGGTGTTCGTTGCATAGTTTTATAAGATAAATCGGGATTAAAGTGATCGAGTTTTCGAGTGTATACCGAGATTCAATTAAAGTTGATAATTGAGTTTGCTTTGGTATATATATACTTATTGTTAGACACAAGGAGTTACGAAGAAAAACTTGAATAGAAAAATTATAGATAATCAAACTAAGAACATCTTGGTGAAAGTGACGAAGTGACGTAAAAAAATAAACGACGAGCTTGTATAGGGTCAAACGATAGAGCTAATATCGTAATGTCGCATCGAGACTGCACCACGAGTTAATTACACTTTTGTTACAAATCATCGATCTCTCGTGTTCCACGTTACCGAAGCATCAACTAAAACAATCGTAATAATGTTATCTCAATTGACGTAACATTCTTCCGACGTTTCCAAGATACAATAGATCGATTAAATCATTGTTAATTATAAATGGCCATTAAAGAAAATCCCCTCTGGCTACTTATGCTAATTGCTAAGGAATTATATGTGCGCGATTCCGCTCTTCCGAGAATGCGCTAAACGCGAATCTTACAAGTAGAAGCGTTAATGATGTAATTAGTGATATAACGGAAATTAGTGCTATGAGCTGAAGTTCCCGGAACAACTTGGACGGGTAAATTCGATGCTATTCCGAAATTACTATTTGATCCAATCAACTGGAAAAGTTTCATAATTAAATTAAGTGCGATTTGTATTAATTTTATTTATCGCTGGCATAAATATTAACTGGCTGAAATAGATATCAAATTACTTATAACAATTGATGTTATGAAAACCACTTTCTTCAATATTCTATTAACAACCAAACGGCATACCCATCCTCTATCCACCAAAACTATATACAATACACCTTTATCAAGTCACACCCTCGTTTCACGGCAAGCAACTTCACGAATCGCTTTTCGTCACTTACAAATCACACACATGAAAAACTCGACCCAACCGGGGCGGGCAACAAATTTTTATTACCCCATTCCATCTCCACAACCACCACCAACACATATAGCAATAAGTTTGTAAATATCGCGGCAGCATGCTGCTTCTACTACTGCTCTCCCTTTTCCGAACGTCCCCCCCCCGTACAGTCGTAAAACGTAACTATACACACAACTATACAAGCCGGTACACTCAAGTGTTACCGTACACACATATATACACGTACACGCGTATATCGAGCTAGCTCTCGGCTTTAAGAGCGGAAAATTGATAACTACTCGCGCACACCTAACAACCTACTCTCTCTCTCTCCCTTTCTCTCTCTCTCTCTCTCTCTCTCTCATTCGCGGATTGCGGGTCTGCCTGTCGGCGTGAGAAATAACATTTGAAAGAGAGAGAGAGCGAAGCTGTGAACATGAAAGAGCAGGAGTGAGAGAAATAATATTTCGACGCCAATTAATGTATACGACGGTGGGTCGATTGGTACAATTATTTTGTTTTATCGCTGTTGTGCTATACGGGAATTTTCCTGAGTGAACTACTGGATGCGGATATGTGTGTGTGTGTCTTTGTATTATGTTTGTCGTTGGGGTGGCGAGGTGTTAGTCCCTTGTTTGCTACTGTCCAAGAAGAGTGAGTGAGTGAGTGAGAGTTTACTTGGATGTGAGAAGGGCGCGAAGGAGTTAACTGGATCAATTACGTCGAGGAAGCGAGAGTGTGTAAACGTTTGTTTGAAGAGATGAGGTGATGGGGGGAAGTAGAGGCGAGGATCCTGAATGTTTCGTTGTTTAGGCGTTGATTGTTTTTTGGGACAGAATTATTTTGAGGGATTAGTGAAGTAAATGGCTGCGTTAATAGTTGATAATCTGTATAGAAGACTGAGGAGAAGTCTTGATTTGTAACGGTGTAGTAATTGGTCCGGTGTAAGTTTTCTATTGTGCTTGAGAATTTTGGAAAATCTATCATCTTGAATAGGAAGAAAACAGTTAGAAAAAAAAGTGAAAATCTTTTTGGAAAAATTTTTGTACTATTTGGTAAAACGGTAACATGCTGTAAAACTCATAGTATTGCCACGCTTTGTAAGCTGTTACCGTTCTACCAAATAGTACAAAAATTTTTCCAAAAAGATTTTAGTTTGTGAAAAAGATTTTTCGGAGTTACCATAGAATTTAATAATTTAACATAAATACCACAGTGAAATTTCTTCTTATATCTTGGTAACTTTATTGCCTAATCCGGATAATGAATCGAGATGACATCTAAGAATTTTGCCAAATTTTTAGATATCTATTCGTTGTTAAATAAAATACTATTACACCGAGCCATATTTATTAAAATCATAACTTCGGTCTTTTACGTTTACGAAAATCCACATCGACAATTAATGATAAAACGAAAAAAATGGTACCTCAATAATGCACGCATCGCAATAACAAATATACCATTTGAAGCTTTCCAATTTTTCTTTCTCACACGGTCGTGTAAAAATACGAGTTTATCGCGCGAAAAAAAAAGTTTATACCTTTGTAAACAAAGTGCATGATTGATATTTTTCGTCGCACATTAGCTGCAACTTTTTCCACTTGCACTTCTGTTCTTCATCCAGTTCTCGCGTGTATACGTTTATAAAATTTTCCGAGTACTGCAAAAAAAGACTAAATATTCCTCTGGTCTGTCAACAGTAGCAACGAGATAAACAAAATTCTTTCCTCTTCCCCCTGGGACGATGGACTGTTGATTGGTCCATGAGTGTTCGTATACGAATCAATGCGAGCCGAGATTAAAATTGAGAGTACGGGTGAAAAAATAAAACGAATTAATTAAAACCTCTGAAGCATTTGAATCCGGAGTCAAGATTCGTTATTTGTTCGGTCCAGGCAACTGTATTATTGTGAAATATTCACCTTAAACACCGTGTGCGTGACGTGAAACTGGATGTAAATTGCGTTTTCGCGTTTTGTAAATATTGTGAGCGTTATTTGTCATTGGAAGTATGTAGAAAATATTAAATGCATTAATATGTATATAGTAAATAAAATAAATGATGCTATTATAGATAGCAAATAGGAACAACAATGTTTGTTATTGTAATGTATCAAAAATTTCAATGGCCTCCGTACGTAAGAAATAATCAATAGCTTATCCAAAATATTAAAAATATTTTCAAAGTAAGATACAAAATTGTAGGTTTCGGTGATTCAGCTACTTAACATATACCTTCGGTACTTGGTCACTGACTCTACCCCGAGATGACACTATGTCTTAACCAATATACTTACCCATCCACGTTATCTTAGCTAGCTGTCATATCATTTCAACTAAGTCCATTACCAGCCGTATCAAGTTACCACTCCGAAGGCAAGTTAGAGTAACAAGCCTGAGGACGCACAATAATATATAAACATCAAAAAACAAAAAATAAAATATCAACCAAGATTTCAAAAAAAAAAAAAACACCTAGCATCCCACACTTTTTCCTCACAAAGCACAAACTATATCCCACAACCCCCGTATACAACAGCAACGAGACAAACGTTTCCAAGCCGTAACCCCGTATAGTTGCACAATTACGTCATCCTACAGTTAACGCTCGAAAACACTGCGGCATTGTCCTTCGCTTTCAGCGTGCCCAAAGACCCATGACAATTATATCCTCCTACCGTCTCCGTCCATAGAGAAAGACAAAAACGCACGTCGCGTAGCGGCACCTTTGAAAAAAAAAAGAAAAAAAAGACATCGACTGGCTCATAAAACAATCACTATACTATCCACGTGTACAATAATCGACGTAGATAAGAAGCACACGTGAAAGTATATATATATCAGTCGGCGGCATTCGCTTTTTACGAGAAACCGAGAGAAGCAAAAAACCACTTCCGAAAATGAGTCCGACACTGCAACTCTCTCTCTCTCTCTCTCAACACTTGTCTGGCCTGTTTGAGCGAGCAAGCAAGTCTATAGCTACCCCTTTTTTTCTGCGCACAGCAGTATATATATATATAGCACGACGACAATCGTCTCTTGAAAGATCTCACGCGTATATATACGGACACGAGCGAGGGGGTCGCGTGTGCGGCATTTGCATTTGAGGGGGAGGGGGGTAAGAGAGTATATAGGAGGGAAGGGAGAAATATGTTGTCGGCAAGGGGTGGCCGCTGTGCTGTCGTAGCTCGTAACAAAGTTTTTATTTTGCGGAGGGTTAGCGAGAGAGAGAGAGAGAGAGAGAGAGAGAGAGAGAGAGAGAAAGTGGACTTGGTAAAATGGCGTTACGGAAGTTCAATTTTGGATGGTTTATGGCGAGGGAGTGCGTTGTCTGTTAAAGGGATAGTATGTATGGCGGTTGGTGGTAGTATAGTACTGTGGAGAGAGAAAGAGAGAGAGTTTTTATTTTCGGGAAGTGCTATGCGACAGGGTCGGAATTTGCCTGTTGTTTGAGAAGTTTTTTTTTCTTTCTTTACTGAGCGGTGAATGTTTCGATACGCGTGTTGCTTTTGTATGAATTCTTTTGGGGGATTATTTGTTTTTAACAGTTTGACTTCGATAGCTTTCTTTTTTGTTTTTGCTACGTTGTTAAAAAAAAGAAACAAGGTATTTTTAGTCTGATTTTGCAGTTGTCGCGATCGTGTTAAAATATGTTTTCTTACTTTTCTTTTTTAAATTCGGGTTTACTAGAGATTGGCTGATTAAATGTTTATTTCATTTGTTATTTTGGTTATTTATTTGTTATTTGTCATATAGATTTTGAGATTGATATAATTTGATGTTTTATTGGTAACATTTTAATGGTAAATGATATGCAGCTTTTATGTTGATAATAATAATAATAATGACGCTGATATTTGTAAAATTATAAATTGTGGAATCTATGATATTGCAGGAATTTCTATATAATAATAATTTTGTACAATTTAGTCGAGAAATGCGATATGAATATTCATGTATTTCTAAGTTGCAATCGATGCCATTAGTATTATTGATCAAAATTAAAAAACTAACAGAATTTCACCCAAGTTTAATCCAAATGTTTAATAAAAGATTAATAGCGAACATTTCCGTAATATAACTGGTGAAGATACAATGCTCTTTTCCATTTAAGCTAATTAATATAATCATTCAGAACAATTATTGTCATTAAAAATTTAATCCTACGAATAACGTTATCGTATACTCGTTTCAATTAAAACAAACTTTTTTAACAGCTTTAAAGTGAGAAAACCACTGATAATGTGTCTTAGCAAAATTGGACTCTAATAAAAGAGTTTTTTTATGGGGTCGATGATAGTTAGGCAGATTTTTTCCGCCTTTTTTATGACTGATCATCTTTTGATTTCCTACAGTGAACTTTTCTCCTGCTAAATTTTTTTTTTTACGACCTCTGCGCGCTGGAACAGATGTTATTATGACGTTATAAATTAACGGTTAATGCGCTTTTTTATCATTTCTTTCTATTACAAAGTTTATATGAATATCAATTATTCCGCGACATCAATTTAATAATTACTGTCATATCAAAAAATTATGCACGATACCCGAGACGATACCTCGTTTATTATATCAGTAAACATATTATTTTTCTAACAATTGTATCGGAAGCTCAACATTTATATAACTCATTGCACACTCATATTTGCATTTAATTTAATATAAACGATATACGAATAACATAATTAATTAATTTTATTGGATTATACCGTTGAATTATTTAACGTTACATAAATTACATAAAATCCTACTTCAGTTCTTACACACATTATCAAAAAAAAAAAAAAAAATTGCACCCACGTACACATAGACCGACCGCTAAAATAATATATACTCGATGTTCCATTAACGAAAAGCAAAGGTAAGCTGCAAATAAGCTTATTACATTACTACTCTTTCCTCTATCTCTCTCTCTCTCTCCTCTTTAATTACGTGATAAAATATTGGTAGAATATCATCGTCGCGGGGCGTAGAATCCTTTTGTTTGAATATCGGAAAATTCCTTCGGCACATCGTTCCCAGGCTTCTTTGACACAGGAGGGGATGAAATCTCATTCTCCGGCCATTCCGTGCGTTGACTGGCGCGGAAAGAAAATAGGTAGAAAAAGAAAAACTTAGGGAACCCTCGCGAAACGAGCTTAAAAATTTACAAAGTACATAAGTCCCCCGCTGTATTCACTTGGCTCGCACGAGCGAGAGATTCTCTCTCTCTCTCTTGTCTGTGGGATATAATTTTCCGAGCTAAAAAGAAAAAGGGGTAGAGAGAGGAAGAAGGAGAGGGACGCAAACGCGATAGATCGAGTTTAGACGAGAAATTCCTTCCAGCAATTTCTACAATAGAATAACGAGCCGAGTTCTGTGTGTAGAATATCAAGGTAGTTTTGTACCTAACAATAACCAAATAATGTAATTATACTATGGAATGTTTCCTACACACATATATATATTATTTTGTTATTGTTTTATTTTTCTTCTTTTAGTTGTGGTATGCTTGTATCATCCCCTGTGGGATTCCGTTAAAAAAAAAGTCGTCTGTATAAAGAGGAACAGAGCGAGAGAGAGAGAGATGCGGAGAAATATGTACAACTAAAATATTTCAATGCGTTACACTTTCTTTTACGCGCGCGAGCGCGCTCTCGCCGGATCTTTTGATGTCGCGGAAAAGGGTCTTTGATAAAAGTCTGACTTCAAAAATCTTTTCATGCACCGTATTTCCTCAGATATGCGGCAGGAAATTGTTAAGATGCATTTAAAATACTTCGCTTTGCAAATGGAATAGTTAACTTTCAATATAGGAAAAAAATAACGAATTGTTCTAAAATCTTATAATTGAATGTACTCGTTTATTTCTATGTCTCGAAAGATATTTATGACCTACATCAACGATTAAATAAATAATTACATCGTCCGCCATAATTGTTCAATCTTGATTCTCACCAAACAACATTGCCCTCTTCATCCTCTTACCGTTCAAAACGCTAAAATTTACTTTCTCATTTCGAAACTCTCAATTTACGAAGCAAACTCGAGCTTCATAATGCACGATCAATCCAATTTCATATATACAGGTGTAGGTATACACACACACGTGGCAGGCTGCAACGTCGCCGACAAAATTTCGAAAAGCACATATACAAGACGTAAGAAACCGGCTGCTGAATCTACATAAATAATAGCTGCATTAATATTAAAGGTATCGGGTGCGCGCAAGTGTAGCATACAGAAAGTGATATATCCTTTAGGCGGCGATCCATTACTGCCACCCTCTCGCCTTATGTTCGCACAGGCGCTTTTCTTTTCCCTCGGTCTGCTTCTTTTTCGCGTCTCATCGTTCATTCCCCCATTTTTTTTTTTTTTTTGTTATCTTTACTTCGACGGACGTGCTATTGTCAGGGCTCGCGTGTTCGTAATATCATTCGCACGGGTTAAGATACCGGGAAATTTTGTAATTAGGTGTGAGCTAATATATAGCTTGATATTTTGAAAAGGAGAATTGAGTGTGACATATACGTTGCAGAGTCCGAATTCACACGGTATCGTTGAATTTCAATTGTTATCGTTTCTGCAAAAAAATATTGTGCCTTTTAATTCGCAGTGGATTTTTTTAACATTGTTATTCTGCTTTACAAATTTTGAATTATTCCTTCGCTCTGGGTACAAAATGCAAATACGAAAATTATGAGTTCATTTTATATGTAATATAGAAATTATTACTCCGACGATATTAAAAGAAGTTTTAAGTGAAAATACACATTTTACGTCAATTAAAATAATATGAGAATTAATATAATATGAAAGTGTATTATACAGTTATAAAAAATACATTTATCTGTTTTGAGATCATTTTAATGAGAATATAGAAAAATAGATTTTCTTTTGAAGAAACTCTTATTCAAGCAAACTATAACATTACGTTCTTTTATGAAGAAAAGAAATGACATTTGTTATAAGGACAACAACCTTAGAAGCTTTACGAAGTCGAAAAGAAATTTTACAGAATAGTTTATGTTCGTTGCGCAAGTAAATGGTTGAAGGGAAATAATGTAACTTATTGTACGAACATTATTATATTAATATAACAATATTATGAATTCAAGTATTATATAACAGTATTTTGGACAATTAAAATTGATAAGATAATTATGTAAAACCAGAGAAAATTAATCCAACATTATATAATTTCCAACAACAAAACAGTATACCGTTACATTATTTTCTTACACATACATCCACGTACATTCACCCTTCGAAAATACATTTAAAATTCGAGGCACATTTGCACCTTAAAAACAGAAACCCCGCCCATATTCCAATATCCGCCGTTAAAAAAATCACCCATAAACATCCAGCAGCCAGCCGCACCTTCCAACAAAAAAAAAAAAATCATTCATTCGAACGCCATCCATCAATCCCGATCTCACCTGCAAAAATGATCACCGCTATACAGTACCATATTCCCACTCGCTTCCCCCACTCCCTAATTTAAAATTCGCGCGTTGCAGCCGTCGCACCGATAACCTCCCCCCGGCGTCGGCTGCGACGGGGAAGAGACAAAAAGCACAGAATAAAAATAATTTCACACCGTTGCTATACTATACGCTTGCGTGCGATATGCAATCAGCAGGTCCCACGAGAGTATAGTCCGCGCGAAAAACTGTCGGACGTAGCGTTAAGCTATGATGATTGTATGCTGTATATGTGAGTAGGAAAAGTGTAATGGGAGGTGATCTAGGGAGTAGAAAAAGAATGTAAAGAGAATGGGTGATTGAATTTGGACTTTAATGAGCGGTGAATTGTGATTATACGAAAGCGGTGTACGAGGGGAAGGTTTTGGTTGACTAAAAGCGTAAACATGAATTATGGTGATGATCAGGTTATATTATTTTTCGGCTTGAATGCCGTATTGTTCTTTTTTTTCAAAGCGGGATGCCGAGGACGAATGAAAATGTTTGTATTGTTTCCAGCTTAAAATCGATATTGAATTCTTATATATTTATAACAAAAATATATACATATATATTTTCTAGGGGAATATTTAAAGTCTAGGGAATTTCAAGGAAATACAAATTACCCTACGCAGAATCCCAGAACCCCCCCCCCCCTTCTTCGTCATCATTAACCCATCAATCCACCTCCGAAATCGAATTTCTTTTCGAATACGCAAACCTCTACGGAAAATCGATACACACATACACACATACACACATATGTACATGTACCAACTATATACACTACTGCCGAAAAATCAACATCAAAGTCGAACTCTCTTTCTCTCACGACCGGGGTGCCCGTCCGCCTCTCAAACTAAAACACAAGCAAGAACGCTCAGCGTTGAAAACTTCACCCTTCCATCCCGCTCTTTCCCCATCTCCTCCTCCTCCTCCTACCTCATAAAACATCTCAAGATTTTAAAACGTTGACATATTGAGCTCTCGTCCTCTAGCTACGCGCATGCATCAAACTCGCTACTACTACTACACATGAAGGCAAGAGACGAGGGAAAGCTTCAGGCGAGAAACTTTTCCCCGTGTGCACGCTATACACGCGATCGCAAAGTTGCTTCTCTCTCTCTCGCGCGCGCTCTCTTGCATGCAATATCGCAAGCGCTTTTTTGCATGATGGAATTTCGACAATAATGAATAGCTGCGGCAGGCTGAATTTACGCTTTATTCGATAAGAAGTTGAGACCAAGGTATGTGTGTATATGTGTGTAAGAGAACGTGGAGGAAGCGCGCGAGGAAGGCTAATATTGGCAAGTGAAACTTTACGAGTTAATGGAGCCAAATGGATCTTTGTGTGTGTGTGTGTGTGTGTGTGTGGATGTGTGTCAAAAAGGTCGCGTACGTTCGAGTGTTTTATTACTTTCGAGACGTCTGTGTTCTTTGCGCCCGATTATTGCTCTTTATATTGGAAGGTAATAAAGAACGAAGTTGGCTCGTTTTTTTTTTCCTTTCTACGCCGGTGTGGCTAGTTTTCTCTCCTTTTCTCCCTTGGTAATCGTTAAACGGTAAGGTTTACGACTGGGCACTTCGCGAAGTTAGTTTTCTTTTTTTTTTTGTTGGTCGCGGGTGATATTTTTCGACGCTGCTGGTTAAGAGCCAAACTTGACCGTTTGCAGGTCGAGGGATGCGCAGTCCTGAAGTCATGGCTCTTTTCGAAGCGATAAAAGTGTTAGGTGTATTTTTATGATTGTTGAGAGAAGAATGAGGGTTAACCTGCGGTTCTTGGTGGTTATAAATTAGACGCTGATTTCGTAACAATATCCAGGAAATGGAAAAGAAATTGTACGATAATGATGGACAGTTTACACGGAATTGGAGCATTTTTCATTTCTTTTTCGTAAGACTAATAAAGAGGATGACAATGTATGTAAATGTAGAAAGAACATATTATTTACTCGGAATGCATTATCGACATTATTAACGCTTTAAATTTTTCTCTGACTTCAAAATTTACTCTTATCTCTACGTCCAAACTATTTGACCAAGAAAAACTTCAACCAACTAAAATTTCCTCATATTTTGACGTAACCTACAAACGTTAACAAACAATAATTCTCCTCCAGCCTAAATCACCCATAAAAAACCATCTCATTTCCATACCGACTATACCCTTTTTTCCTCTTTTTCGTTTTTGGGAGAAAATCTTCCAACGCCGGAGGCTTACAAATTTCACCGCACCCGTAATACCCTTTCCACGGGTATGCGCGCGCGCGAGCTGATGCTTATAACCTAGAGAGAAACTCCTATACGAACGCTAAGCTGGGCAGCCGCCGGGTTCATTTTCACCGTGGATCGCGCGTCGTTCGAGCGCTTGTATGCCTGGAAATTTACTGTGGCAATGATGGTGACGTAAAAATGGTGGTGGGATAATCAAATTTCGGGAACTGCCTGTAGGGATTTTTCGTTATATTTTCTAAACGGTCTGTAAATTTCAATCAGTGGAATTAACTGAAAATTAATGAATGTTAAAGGTTTACTGAAATTTTAGTTGATTTGGCGAACTAATAACTGTTTCCCAGTGTCCCCAATTACGCATTGATTCAAATTCTGAGAGTAGAGGTGTATCGTTGTATATAATGTTTGTACGGAGAATAAATTACGATTAAGCTTGGGTGGAATATTAAATGATTAAATCAAATGCTTTTGCTCGATTGTAAAAATTGTACAGAGCGGTTTGCTAAATGTTATCGCACAATCGTGCTTTGCATTTACTTTTATGTAAATTTAAAAATGGTTACCTCAAACATCGGATAATAAAATATAAAATAACAATAAATTTGGCGAAAAACGCAGTGTTTAAATTTTTATTCAGGATTGGAGTATTTAATAGTTTATTGAAAAGCTCGAAATTCGGTTCGAAACAAATATACCATGGTGGAAATCCAAAATATTTTCTACCTATTAAATGGTCATTTAAATTATGATCGGGCCATAAAATGGTCATTTTTATCTAGTTTTTGGCCCCCAATGAAACGCTTTTTCTCTTATTATTCTAACATTTAATAGATAGGAAAATAGAATGAGTTGATCGAACATTGTAGCAAACTAGTTCTTATCTATTTAAGAGGTATTTGAGTTGATCTGTTTTTTTAGTTAGCAAATGGTCAGTAAAAACCTAATTCTATTGAAGAAGATCGAGAGAGACAGAAAATAATGACAAAAATGACATTTTTCGAAATATCTCCAAAAGGATGTAAATGGAGGAAGTAAATGCTTTCTAGCCTTCAAATTTGTTTGTATTGTAGAAAGCGATCATTTAAAGTTAAATAACATCCAATTCAAGGTCAAATTTGTAAGAAAAATTAAAAAGAAAATTTTGAGGTTATGTCATTTACTAGGATTCTGGCCATTTCGCAATAGACGAATTTCTACTAGGGTATGATTGTAATTTTATGTTTTTCAAATTAATAAACAACGTAATCCAGATTCTCTTTTAATATAAATTGTCTTTTATTAAATTATACTGTCTGACTCGTATATTCGAAAATCTTACCAAAATAAGAAATAAAAAAAAGCGAATATAAAATTTCAGCATCTAAAAAACCGTAAACCAAAAATATTCCTCTACTAAACTACGCCCCCCCCCCCTCCGCTCCCCTTTAACTAACTCCCAAAATGATGGAATGTCATATAACGTGATCACCCATAAATCCGAAAACTGTCGATCAACCTAAACCCAGCGTTGCTCGCATTCTATTGCTAACAATCATCCCAGCACGCAAGCACGAGACAAAGGAAAAGGAGTTAAAAAAAAAGGTACGACACGCCCGCGTAATTTATTGTCTCTCTCGTGTGCAAGCCCGACACCCATACACATGCACACATACATACATTCTCACAATCACACGCGAAAAAGATTTTAATTAAATTGAAATAATGCTATAATCAAGAGAGCAAGAGAGAGAAAGGTGGAAAATAATTTTAAATCGTCCTGGAAATTCAATCAGATGGAGTATCAGACGGCAACGGACGAGGGATGCATACAGCTTTGGGTTTATTGTTTCGAGAGAACTTTTTCATTCTCTCGCTCTCTGCGTGTCCACGTATAGCACAATAGTAATTGGCTAAAGGGACTTTTTTTTTTACAATCGCAACCAAAGGGATACTTTTAAGTAATTACCGCTGCATTGTTGCAAAACCGTTCGCGAATAAATATACGCACGTGTACACGAGCGGTCGTAAATTACCAATGATCGTATTTGCGATTGATGTAATTTTGTGATTTCGTTGTGGGGTGCAGAGTAGAGGGAGGCTTAGTGACTCCTGAGTAACGCAATTTTGGTTTCAAACTCTGTGGCGTGTTGTGCTTTTAGTGGTGGGATAAAATTTTCTATTTGTTTCATTCTCTCAAATTCAAATAGTATAAATGGTGTGATGGTAGTGCATATAATTCACTAATTGAAGTAATGAAAATATGCTCCATTATATAATTAGTAAAATATTATCAGAAAACTAGTGTTTTTTAAAATCCCGAGAATCCAATTACCCTTGTTTAATGGATGAAAAATTTTATAATTTCGGTAGTGGAAAACTTTTACACTATGTTTAGAAGTGAAATTTTTAATATTTTAATTTTAGCGAGTATATACACAGACAGAACCCGTTTACATGTACGTTGTGACGTCATACGCAGTGATGGTACAATGAACTCAACATGTATTCCAAAAACAATAATTTAAACTATTCCACTATTAAAATTAGTAGAATTTTCACTGAATCAACCTTAAATAACATGTTTGCCGAAATTGATAATTTTATATCTGTCCACTTTTGGAGTTTCTGAGAAAAATGGGTTTCAATGTTCAAACTTATTCGTAAGATCGGAATAAACGAGATAGGCCGCGATACTGCACTAATCAATTAACACATTTAAAGCCAACATTTACACGGTGGTATAACCAGGTTATACATTTTCTCCTTCATGAAAACTCGAAAAAGTATGAAGTTATGTCGTTATGTCGGGAACTTGGACTTATAATAGTCCTGTTCTCGTTTATTATTCGATCATTTTCGTTAATTTAATTATGAGTTTGGATCAAAATTATCAATTAATTAACGAATAATTATGTTAAAAATAATGCAACTTGAATACAACTTGAATTCGCGATAAATTAAAAAGCATTTTTTTTTATTTCGTAAAAGAACAGGTATTATGAACAAATATTCAAAATTCTCACGTTTATGCAATTGACGTTTGTAAAATTATAAATTTTATCTAGTTATTGTATATATTTTATATAAAATAATTTTTATATTCAATTTGTTTAGATAGAATAAATCACTGCTGGACTTATGTTGTTATGTCACGCACTAAATTTGAAAAATGGACTTATGTTGTTACGTTTTCCGTATATCGTAGCTTTAGGACAATATTTTAGCTACTACTGACAGTTTTAAATGAAAAAGACCCATTTAAAGATACAAAATCCAAGGTTTTCCCGATTTTCAAAAAAATTAACTTATGTCGTTATGCCTCGAAACCACAGATATATAATTGGAAAATATGAAGCATTCCATTTGCCATAGTAAAAAAAGAAACGATAATACCAGTAAAAGAACCGCCTATGCGCTTAGCAAACAACCATTTTACGGCGATTTGTATCAAAATGACCACTTTCGAAGTATCTGAAAAGCAGCAGCAGCAGCCCATAAATCGCCGAATATCAATGCGCTCTTCAGTATGATACTCACATCTCTTCTCGCCGCTTTTATCCATAAAACCTTATTCTTCGTAAAAAGCAATAAACTACATCTACACATATAGTGAGAGTTTTACACACTTTCCACCTGAGGATATAAAAAAGGGAAGAAAAAAAGCAACATCTCTCTGGGAGCTTTTTCTCTCTTTCTCTCTTTTCCATTCACGCATAAGAAGAGAAAGAACATAGGAGCAAACATTGGCTTGTCGTTGCGCTTGTACATAGTGTATATCAATTGTTGATGACACCAGACACTCACCTTGCCGGAGGCTCTGGAATTGCAGAGTAGCACGCCCGCCGCATGAATTCTGTATTCCTTGTCCAGCTGCTGATGCTGAGCCTGTATTTTCCTGCGGGCAGACATATAGAGATAGAATGAATGCATATATGCACGTCAGTTGGCGAGGATAAATGGCCGACGAAATGATTTCATTATTCACGTGTTTTGTTCACTTTGCTTTTTTGCTGATTAATTTGAACGGATAATATATTGGCGTTGGTGATTCGTGAAAAAATTATGTTGTCGATTTGATATTTTTATTCGAGTGAAATTATAGTATCATAGAATTATATGTGTAACAGAGAGAACTAACCTCGTTACGGGAAGAAGTGTGAAATATACATGTATGTTGGTATATAAGCAATGGAGTTGAGAGTATAATTTGAAAAAAGTTTCTACGTGATGTAGATTAATTACTTTCAAGGTTTCAAGAAGTAATTAACAGGTGAAAGGAAAATACGCGCGACTCGACGCGTCTAAAGATGAAAATAATAAAATCTTTTGCCAGCAAAGATAATTATTGGTTCGTTTTTTGACAGGATTTGTGTTAATTTAAAATTTTTGCTAACTTATTACTATGTAAAAGTGCAATACTTTTTCATTTTCGCGAGAAAATTGAGAAAAATTGTTGCGCATAAATGTTAAGATCGTTATTGTGATTAATTTCAATTCATAATAATGAGAGATACTTCAGAAAAAGGATACTAATTACCGTATATAATTAATTAGAGTATCCAACATTACTGCGTTCTTCATTACGGAATAAATATAATTCTCATTTTATCGCAGTAAATAAGAAAAATAATATTTTAAAATAATTCATTTCCCGCTTTAGCAACGTCAACGACTGGTATGGTATATCGCTAGAATAACAATCTTTTTCCATTAAACGCCGCTTTGTCATCCCAATTTCAAAAAAATTCAATAACAACAGCAACCCATATTTTCATTATTTAAATTGTAATTCTACCTTTATCCACGAACCGCGAACCTTCATTATAACCATATCACTCTCCTCGGCATCCCCAAATCCCTCGCAGCTCATCATCCACCTACCCTTTCTCCACCCTATACCTTCGCAAATTTTCAACAACACCCCTACTTCCGCCTTCTACCGTTCTCCCTTGAAAATGAAAAAAAGTAAACTTTCCCCATTAACGCGCATGAAAGTTCATAGATTTGCGGAAAGTTCGCGCCCATGGTGCGATGTGCAGTAGGAACAGGAGGAAAGGAAAGGAGGGAGAACTCACGATATGGCGTTCAGAAGTTCCTGGCGTTGTTTCTCCTTGACTTTGACGCTGCCACCCTCGGCAAGGGCGACTTGCAACTCGCGCTGCAGCACTGCTAGTTTCCGTCGCTCGGCTTCCAGTAGCAGCGACGTTACCTGCGGGGCAGAAATAATCAATGCTATGATTAGTCATCGAAGGTTACCATCGGTTGAGTGATACGAGGTTTTGGGTGGTGATGGAATGGTATAAGGGTAGCGAGAGGTTCGGTGGTAAGGAAGGAAGTTAAATGTATTGTTTGTTGTTGTGTAGGTTTGATAACTTTACAACAATACAAGGCATATAGAGGAATTAAAGGTTTGGAATTACATACCCTAAATTAAAGATTATTAGGTAACGTTCGTTCATATAACTATACTAAAAGTATCAACTTTGATGTTATCACCTGATTAAAATAATTAAAGAGTTTTCACATTACGTCAGAGTCTTTATTAGGATTAATGCTATAAAAAAAGCAATCACGAATTATTCATTTCTCATGCAAATGCCGTATCATTAAAAAAAGAAAGAAAGAAATTTTTTCAAAGTTTATTAATTAACAGTGGGTACTTTCATTGTAGCAGGGGAACTGTTGAATTTACAAAATTATTGTAATAGAAACAACAATTCATTATTATAAAATTTTTTATATCGACTATTGGAAAACTATAAAAGTCATTGTATTAAACTAGCATGAATTCAACATCACGTGAATCAATCTATTTTTGAATCTACATATATAACGATTGTGAAAAAATCTATTGTGTCACTCAAAACACAAAAAAAATTCTTCAAAATCAATTAGTTTCTCAGCACCGACTCATCGAAAAATACCACTTTCTTCAAAACCCTCGTTAAAAATCTTCCAATAAACCGACTACAGCGACCCTGTGCTACCATGAGAATCAATTTCGAATTCAAACGCTACGCTCACTCGCCGCCACTTGCCTGCGCGCAAGTCGATAAAGCAGCGGCGGCAACTCTCATGCGCCAGTTGGAAATACACGATGGTGAAAGCGTGGCGGTAGACGCTAGTTCGCTACCTTAGCTAACGTTGAATAGGACGGGATCTTCTTAATTCCTCGATGGTAAATTGTTTTGTAGTTTGGATTTATTTATGTGGATTGCGAGACAGGGGTTTCCTAATCATATATCTAAAGGATTGTAAAATTACAAATCCGATGTGGAAAGAAAATTTTGTATTTTTTTTCTTCATAAATTATTTATGTCGGTTATCGTTGATGAATACAAGGTTATTAACAATAAAGTGAATTGGATATCTTCTAACGAGAAGCGGCTAACTGCTGTAAAAACGCACGTATTTATGTTGTAAAAGACCTAATATCATTAAGAAATAATTGACTATGGCTACTAAGAATTATCATTGATTTCAACAAACTTGGTATTTCAATAACAATCACATTAAAAAGAACAATGCTAATTTGAAAACAATGCTTACGACTCAGTGACATGCCGTTCACCCACCCATCAACCACCACGAACCTCCTCATCATCGTCATTATCGTCATCGAAGAAACGTCTCTCAATCATCCTCGTCTCGACTGAGCGCTTCCCCAATTAGTCGAATATATGCGTACTCTCTCTTCCTATGATATTCCCCCTTGTACGTATATATATATATACGCAATATCGTATGACTGATTACTGCGTTGTGGTATGGGTCCGAGCGGAATAATCCGTCACGGTCGTCGCGCGATCGCTTTTCCTAGCGCGATTCCCGTGGCCAATTATTATTGCATCAAACGTTGCGCGCTTGTGTGCTGTTGTTTATTAACCGTTTGCGAACGAATGAAGACTATGGGATATGTTGATTGTAGAAGAAATCGAGATTGAGAAGGAGAAGGTGGATGGATCATTAGTTATTATTGGTTCTGGTGGTCATGTTACATGATACAAGTGTATTTAGTTCATTAAAATTAGAGACATTGTAGTGGTGTACACGTATTAATGCTTGATAATAGAAACATCATATGACTGAAAACCAAGTGGGAGCAATAGTTTTGGGTGGATAATTTGGTTTTGCACTTGACTTTCCCTGTTATGAAACAATTTATTCCAAAAGCAAAGTAAGTGTATCAGCACTATAAATTATGAGTTTTATCACTTTCTGACGAGAACAGATAAAAATTTTACTTTTTTCCATACGATGAACAATTTGTAAACAACCAGACCTGAAACCTGCGAAACATTTCACTTTTTCCCTGAAGAATAGCTCGCAAGTTGAGAAATTCATTAAATCTGGTATCTTATAAATCTATCGATCCAGAACGATATATTATACACTACATTCACGAGCAATTAATACATACAAGAGAATTAATTGCTTGAACACCGAAGCGCAGGAATCTTTTTTTTCACCTTCATGCTATTGGACCAACCGAAGCATAAATGCGTTCTTTTTCCTATTGCAATTATTATAGAAAAAAAAATATCTTACCGAATAGTATTTTTAATAAACTTAGGCTAGGAAAAGACTCAAGCGAGGGACATTTATATCTCGACAGGGAAAATAAAATTGCAAAAGAGCAAAGTCGTTGAAACGAAAAGTAATAATCTTAGCTTCAGCACCTGAAACTTTGTGCAATTAAAAGAAGTAATTTAAGTAGAAAGAATCGAATGAGGTAAGACACTCCCTCTGTTTCTATCTCTCTTTGGATATTAAAATAATATATACCGCTTTAGTTGCACATAGTTCCAATAGCGTTTCTCTACACCGTCTTCTTTTAAACTTATACATAGCAATTCTGCAGAGTATACATCTCTCAATATCCACATACAACTCGTCCATTCGAGAATTACATCAAAACTTTCTATTTCTATATATGAAAATGCTACTCGTGTCAGAAAATCGAGAAAAGTTATTGTAATCGATCCGAGAGTATAAACCTATATCTCAAACCCCAAGGGACAACCTCACTCTCAAACATCAAATGAAAGTTCGCGAGCTCGTTTACATCGCCGTTGTACACATGACGCGCCACATTCGCGTTCATATATATATATATATATATATATATATATATGTATAATTGGTATAAGTGTAGAAGAAAACATCGTGCACTCGGACGCGCTATAGCTCGAGCTTTTTTTTATGATTGATTCGGAGAAACTTAATTGCATTTGTTTTTGTCGTTAATTTTCACCTCGGCCACAGCTGGCCACAAAATTATTGTTGTATTTGTATATGATTTATTTATATTATTAATGAATTTAACATGAAGCATTGTAATTGTTAACCGCCTAGGTACATTACAAACGATGTTTATTTCGACGTTTCTATACCAATTAATATTTTATTAATGAGAGTTCAGATCGCGTGACTTACATTTAAGTTAACGCATGTTTACCTTTAATTTCGTTTGTAAAACAATAATTTTATGGCATAATGTTAGCGAATAGCATAGCTGCTACCTTATAAATATTCGAAAATATATTGTCGTAAGTACGTAGAGATGGTCTACTTTAGAGCGATTTCACTTTATCAATTTGAGCGTTCTGTTGAACAAGGCTTACTTTCACTGTTTGTACTATTAAAGATATATACTTTATTAATGATTAAATGATTTACAACTAGCGTAAAGCAAAAGTGCTGCTACTGTGTGCTATACGAGCATAGCGATAAAAACTATTTTATTTACTATATCTTTTATTACGTATCAGACATACTCATCTTACTTAATTGTACACATAAAGTCATAATTTCTATTGATAATTATTTCAGTCCTCATTATCAAGGATATAAACATAAACGTCACAAAATATTGAAAATCATTTCAAAATACACTTGTACACATGTGTACTTACATCATTAAAACTACCAAATTATTTCAATTTCAACAAATTCTCTAACCACTATATTTCTCGCTATCGCTACACCTTACATCACCCGGCTTTTTACATTATATACATCTACACATAACCTTTCTAACCCCTGCACATGATGAACCGAATTCTTTATACCACCTCGGCAACACGCGAAATAATCCAACACGGAAGAACGTGACTTTTGCAGTTGTGAAAAAAAATAAAATAAAATCCCTTATCGGCAAGGCTCACGACTCGCGTGTCGAAAAGGAAAGTCAAGTTTGATTACGCGCTGCTTCTTCTTCTTCTTCTTCTCTTCGTTGCTCTGACTCATGCGCTGTTCAATTATATATAAGTATACTTATAACACAGGCTAAATCGTGTAAAGTCACCGCTGCTGAAAGGAAAAGTGAAAAGCTTCAGCTGTAAAGGAGAGTACATACGCCATATGTGTATATGGAAGAGCTCATACACGAGAAAGGTATGATGATAATCGATGATGTTCGAGCATTCAGCTGATTGGTATAGTATATACTTTGCAGCAGCTGTGACGCAAAGTTCAAATGGATAAACGAGACGATCGCTCGTTACGTAACGTTTATTTTATATACACGCGTTGTCGATATACTACGTTATACTTTTAGTTAGGGGGCTGTACCTTATTTTTTTAATTGAAAACGTGCTGCATTGAGGTGGTTGATTGATGAGCTAAGTAATGAGACGAAACGTGGGTACATTCATTAGTATTAATGCTGTTTGAATAATTTTTCTACCCTCTCTTTTCCTTAGCAAATTCGCGTGTATTGATTTCTTCAATTTTTTATGAGTAATGTTTCGCAAATGAAGGTGTCTGTATGTATGATATCAAGATTGTTCTGATTAAGAGTACAGCCCTTCAATGATTAACGGCGGCTAAATTTTAAATAACTAGGACAAATCATACTTTTATATAAGGTATATCAGGTATAGTACAAAGTGAGAATATATATAAATTATCAAAAGCAGATCGTTATTAAATAACACCAGAGGCTGGCACCAAAAAAAAAAATTTGCACAGCGAAAAAAGCAACGGAACGCGCGATCGAATATTCATAAACTCTGAAACTCGCGGGGCAGCAGCAACGAACCCATGCAAATTACGTTCTCGTAAAAACGCCGCGCTCGCGTTCTCTCTTCACTTCCTAGCAAAAAACCTCCCTCGCCTTCCTCGTCCTCGAAAAACATCGATCGATCGTAAGTATATATATATATACACCATCCTTTTTCACTTCCATTTTCTTTCTACTAATAGAAAAATATACCCGCACGAGAAAACCTACCGGGTGTACATACACTATTTACCTAGAATTCGTCATCGCAAGCGCATATACGACACGTAAACTTCTTTCTGAATATATATATATAAAAAAAAGAGAATCGAAAGCATAGAGAAACACAAGGAAGCGCGCCGTACTGGCGGCAGGGGCAGACACACACACACACATACATACATGGACAGCAACGTAAATATGCGCACGCGCGCGCGCGCAAGCATAATTTCCGCTGTAGGGGGTATATATATAGTATATAGCGAGTGAGTGAGTGAGTGAACGAGCGAACGTTGGGAAGGCTTGTCATTTGCCGGGCACGCGTATCTAGCCGCGCGATCAAATTGCGCCGCGCGCGACGCGCCCGTGCAGCCGCGAGTCATGTGGATGTCGGATGGGGGAGGCTTTTGTACACACATTTATATATATATATATACATACATATATACGGTGGTGTGTGTGGATCGAGTTCTGACGTGTGTTTGTTCCGTATAGGCGTATATGTAAGGATAGAACGTGTGAGTGAGCTTGGATGAACTGCAGTGTAGGCGATCGATTTTGTTTCCTTTTTTTTTTATTATTATTGCTGATGTGATGCAAGGGTGGAAAAAAAGTAGGGGGTGGGGGTGAATTTCGCTGAGTAATGGTATAGTAGAGCGAGTGGAAGGTGGTGTTATAATCGACAGAGGTGGAAAGGAAGAAGGTGGTGTCATGGTTCGCGCGGCCGCTTTGTGACGTTTGGATTCTACAAAATGTTTAATTAGGTGATGGGAATGGATGTGACTACGTCTTTTTTTACTTAAATGTAATGGATCCTGAGCGGAATTGAAATACTAACTATTAAAATTTTTCCAGTCAATATTCATGGTTTTTAAATATTACTTACGACCAGTCAGTTATTGGGAAACGTAAATTGTCACAATAGCTGTGTAATTGTGTGTTGGCAGTCGTTTCTTTTGTAAAAATTTAATCCTTGATTGAATGTCTGAAAGAATGGATAGACTGTTTCAACATTAACGAATATTGCTGAAACAGGTACGGTTTATATTAACTTTTACAATATTATAAGCTTCGAGTTATTATTTGCATTGCTTGAACTTTAATGTTATTTATTATTTTCATTTCATGGTTCGCATTGTTTCTAGGGAAACTATGACAGAATTTACAAAATATTAAAGAAAGTAACACTAATGGTTAATATTTTAATCCATCTATTTTATATATATATATATATTTACATTTTATACAAAACCTTTACAGAGATTGTATATTTTCAATACCATAAATTTCGTATCAAATCTTTATAAATTATTATTTAACTGACTAGTTGTTTACGCCAATACTTTAGAATCACTAGCTCACCCCTTTAACATACTTAATAACAACCATCAAAGTTCAATGACTCCATCAAAACCAAACCAACTACCCTCAAATCATAAACTATCAAAAAATTCCCACCCCCATTACAATCCAAAACAAAAAATCGCATCTCTAAACTTCCTATATATACCTTTCAAAAAACCTTCAACCTACACGAACCCTTCCACTATATACCACTTCTTCACATCGTCCCTCACCATTAACCCCTCAGCATGCACACTAGCTGCGCGTCCATCAGAGCATCGACGTCGTCCGCACACCTTCCTTCCTCCCATCGCGTGTAGCACACGCTACTTACACTCGCTACACACACACGCGCGTATACACGCCGACGGTTTGGGCGTATCCTAGACGCAAGTTGTATCAATAACGCGTGACAGCTCAGCACTGCCTACCTTTCCTCCCTCTCTCTCTCTCTCTTGCTTCACCCTCTGTCATGCAAGGTAACAGATTGCGTAGGGTGAATTAATCATGACCCCGTCGGCTTTTTAAGGTGTCTCGACTGCTGAAATTACAGGGGCTGGTGTAATTCGTAATTCCTTATTTATCACGTTGCTTGTGTATGCATAAGACACTGGGGAGGGTAGGGTACAGACACCCGTCTGTACCTTATGCGCGAGTGCGCGTTGTTATGCTTTGTGGTGTGAGGGTTAATAATTTAGCGGTAGGTGTATGTTAAGGAGTGCAGTAGTAGCGAGGTACGCGATGGTGCACAGTAGTTGTTGTTATTGCTGATCTTATACCGCCCCCTTGCCTTTATCATCCTTTGAGTTAAGTAATGATGAGGGAGGATTTCGTTGTGAGGCTTGTTTGTCAACGTACATAATTCATTTGTTTCTTAATAATTAAGGGACAATGATTGGTTGATCGTGTAATTAAATCAGACGGTTGCGATGAAGTTTGAGAAATTTTCAATTCGCTGGAATTGAGAAAACGAAAAAGAGAGACCATGCCTATTAAATCCTTTTTGATTTATATAATTACCGGTGTATACGCAGCGTTTGCGAAACGTTTTAGGAAATATTTCTAAATTAAATCTCCAGGTTAGTTAGCGCAATCGGTACTGGCCATCCAAGCGGCACCGTATAGAGATGCTGAAAAAGAAAGGAAAAGCCATTAAGAAAACCAACTCGACAAAAATAGAACTGTAATGCTCTGAAAAGCCTTGCGCTTATTACGCGCTACGACGACAATTGTTCTGTACCGTACGAGTTAACTGTCCAATCGCATTTCTAAATGTCTCCCAAAACCTCAATCGTAAAGATAATTTCGTCAATTAAAATCTCTTCACCAGAGTAGGATTCCCATTGTAAACGTTAACATCTTCTGTCTGCGCGAAAATAATTAAAAACCCATTCCAATGTGGCGCGAACCATAATTCCCTGAAGCATTGCTCAACGCATTCCTCGTTTCTCTCTCGTGCCTCGATCGCCTCTTTAAAATCGCATTCGACGTCACGCACGTATACTACTACTACTATACTACTACTACTACTACTACTACCCGCAATACTCCTCAAGAGAGAGAGAGAGAGCATAGAAATTCTTCCCTTTTCAAGATCTCGCTCTCAAGAGGTAGAGAGGACCATTAAGGCCGCGTACAGTGCCGTTCTGCCCGGATGACTCGATGACGACGGCCAAGAGCGAAAGAAAGAGAGAGAGAGAGAGAGACATCGAAGCGGTGGCTTTCGTTACGCCTCCTCTACGCGCCTTTGTCTTTCCACGCGGGGGACACTTGTCAACGTCTCTGCGTTCGCGGCTTCTCTCTATTCTCTCTCTCTCTCGTCTTTTTTTATTTTGGATGGACGGCGAGAGAGAGAGAGAGAGAGTCGATGGAGTGTGGTATTGTTGCAGCAGCAGCAGCAGAGCAGTAAAGACGACGTCGTTCCGCAGGTTGAGCAAGTCGATTTTCTTTTTTGGAACGCGTAGAAGAGATGGAGACTGGAATGCGTTGTTATGCGATAAATAGAGGGCAGAAGAAAGTGAGTTGTTGTGGTTGTTAATAGAGTTAGAGTTTGTAAGATGTGATTGGTAGGTTGATGCTTATGGTATGGTAGCAATAGTTACATTATTTTATGGTAAGTGAGCTTCGTTTTGGGGTTAAATGATAATTTTAACAGGTTTAAGATTTCAGAGAGATTTTAAAGGTCTAGGTTCGTTATTGTAATTAAATTTTTTCTTTTTATTGATAATTTCATATTCAACAAATCAAGATTATTAATGAAAATTTAATACTTGAAAAATAAGGGTTAAATTGTAAAATATTGCCGAGTAAGTAATTGAATATTAATCAAGTAAATGAAGCAAAGGTTCTACCAAATCAGTTAAGGTACAAAGTAAAAAAATCTCTAATATACTATTCATTTTTATTTAAAAAGAAGCTTTCAAATTTATAACATAATACTAGAAAAAAGAACTTTTTGCGAAACACAAAGCAACAACATTCAAATGAATAACAAATTCGAGATATTCTTTGTAAAAAAATGAAAAATCTTTGTTTTCATAGTTGCAACTTTTTGTGTTTTAAATATACATTTTTCAATTATCCACAAAGAAACTTTAATGCTATTAACCAAAAGTGCTCAAAAAATCTTTTACAAAGAGTTTGATGTAATAATTTAATATGTTTTGAAATGAAAGTTTTTCACGCGTATTTTCATTGTATTTTTTAAATAAACTTCTTTTCATGTTATTCTATAGAACGTCGATATAACGCTTTTTCCTGCCCCCCCCCCCTCCGCAAACATTGGCAACTTGAATATATTCGAAATAAAATGATTTCCGAAATAGCACTAAATTCAGTGTTAACTCAAAATAGTATCTATTCGGTGGTATCATAACAGTTTTGTCTTCTTTTAACCAAACAATATTCACTTAACATCTTTGATTTATCATTCTCTTATAAAAGTCCGAAAACGAATCTTTTATAACTTTTTTCAAACGACATACTCTTACCCTGCACTCCCCCTCTGTGCTCCTGAACAACCCGTTCCCAACTGCGTGGAAACTTCGCAAAGTGGACGATTCAACAGTTCGCCTCTTTACTACTGGTGCGCAAGAAAAACGAACTCACTGCTCATATTCCGGGGACAATTTGCAGCTCTCTTTTTCCCCCTTGCGCGCGAAATTCCCCCTAATTGACCGTTTTACAACATCCACGAGACAGGGTAAAAAGAAACTTTCTGCAAGTGTAGTAAGTAAGTGGTATGTGTGTGAATCGTTGTTACTTTTTCCAAGGGGTGGATGTGCCTATTAGCCACGGTTTGAAAATTCTCGCATTGAGCTGGTTGTTTCACTAGAGATATATTTACGAGTGGATTTTTTTTTTCAATTAGTAATGGGTGGTAATGGATCGAATGTCTAACACGATACCCATTCACTCGCGACGTGTTTAAATACCGTAGTATATTTTGAAGTTTATTTTGTTTGCGATTTCATCAGTTTATTAATGTTTCAATAACCTTAATTGTTATTTGGCAAAATAAAAGTGATAATAACTGTCTTGAAATAGATGCTTGCGAATAAATTTATAACCTGGTAACTATTTTAATAGCTACAGAATATTCGCACTATTAAAGTGTGATGTAATATAGCATTTAGAAGATAAAGTGTTTTTACTGAAGTTTCTAATTCTTCAAATTCTTCACCATGTTCAAATATCTGTAAAATCGTAAAAAGCCATTACGTAAAAGTCATTTACTACAAAGTTCATCGGAACTATTTTCCTCATTTTATAGACATGATTTCAGGTGGTTAAAAAGATAGCGATAATGGTTCCAATTTGATATACGATATTATTAACAATCGATCCTGATTCTAACATTAACCAATTTTGCCTATGGAAATAATTTGATAGTTCCATGTAAATTATTACAATCGACGTATAATGATTCGATTATCATTTAATTTAATAGTTCACGCTCTATTTAATTATCCCAATTCATTTCACAGATTTATTCAATTTCATTTCCTCGCCGTTCAAACTATACAAATTATCACCACAGCGCAAGTTTACTGCGAACCAATTTAACGACAAAAAGAGCATCCAACCTGACACCCATTAACCATTAACCTCATACGTTTCTGGGTCGCCTCTATATATCTATATGTCTCTCACTCACTCTCTTTTCTCTCTTATACATGTCGTCGTCGTCGTCGGCCCCTCGTCCTTAGGGCGCCGAGAGGTTGTGTCGCCTTAGTTAGCTACACTCTTCTCTTTCTCTCTTCGCAGCGTCCCAAGTCCGGTTTTACGAGCGCCGCGCCGTAACGCCGTATATACAACACGAGACGTGTCGTCTCGGTCGGGAAAAGACGAGGGAAGAACGGAAGTTGCAATGTACGCGCGCAGCCGGATGGACATGCGCTAAGTCTTTCGGAGTGAAATTTCATTCGCCGGCAAATCTGCGGGATTTCACAGGTGGTTGAACTCGGAGAAATTGGCTGGGTCAAAGCGAATGTAGCAAATGGGCTTTTGGGAGTTGAGAAGGATTTTGGAAGGTATATGTTTGTGACACCAGATATTTTTATCGTTTGTTGACGTTTAATGAAGTTCTCAGTAAAGTCATTTCGTTTTTGTTCTTTGAAGAAATCATTAAAAGAAAAACATGCCTCTTTGTTGTAAAGATGTAATTGAATTGAGAGATTACTTCTAATTGGACATGTTAAATAGACCAATTAATTAAATTTAAGGTAATCACGGGATGTTCAACGTATAGTTGAACTGGCCAATTAAAATTCTTTATCATTACCGCAGAATTGTTACGAATCTAGCAACCATTTCAGTTTTGTTTTTAAATTATTTAATATTCTCGATGTAAGCATTCCAATTTGTATCAAACTTCAACTAATCGTCCATCGACTACAAAACCACACAAAAGCACGATAATTTAAGTTCCAAATCTCCTAATCATCAAGTAACCAACAGATAGCCTCTCCGACATAGTTTTTATTCAATTATAAGCAGGCAAATAACAAGGAAGTATGTTCATGGCAATTTTCCGTACGAAAGGCAAACAGAGCGAGGAAAAAAAAACAAGCCCAGAAGATATACCGAGGAACTGGATTATCGCGGACTGCCGAGTCGCGTGCTTATGGCGTGGAGGAAAAGATTTTCCGAGAAATTAGCTTGTGAATCAGGAAGAAGCGCATGGGTCGACCCTTTTTTTTGCTACGAGAGTAACTGATTTGCTTCCTCGTTATACGCGTTGCATTGATGTAGAAGATAGAAAAGTTTCGGCGTTAGCTTTTTGCGAATAGAAATGAAGGAATGGTATAAATATGTTTTCGATGGCGAGTGTACAGGAAATAATAAATAATGTATTGACAGAGAAGAGGGGGAATTTTTATGATCGTCAATAATCGATA
Organism: Torymus tubicola; assembly: GCA_035583055.1. Lineage (NCBI taxonomy): Eukaryota > Metazoa > Arthropoda > Insecta > Hymenoptera > Torymidae > Torymus > Torymus tubicola. The sequence goes on along the minus strand of JAWWEQ010051692.1, from coordinate 44,624 downwards.
CAAATTGGCACTTGCGTAATTAACCTGTAGTCAATAAAATTCGACAACTTTTTCACGCGTCGAATGTGAAAGTTGCGTGTGCAAATATTCACTGAATTATCCACAAAATCATTAGAACCTATACCAGTCTACACTAATAAATTCCCACAGTCAATCAATACGACATAAACACGATAAACTCGTATTTATACGCAATAAGGAAACACGAAGACACGAAGTTTAGTAATCGACGATCATCGCTTGAAGCTAGTCAAAGAAGAAGATGAAGAAAAAAAATACAGTGAAGAAGAAGCGAAGCATGCAATCTCCAAGACTAACGATTCGAACGCTAGCAACACTTCCTTCTTCTTTAGACATATCACGCAGCAGCAGCAGCAGCAACAGCCGCAGTGATGCACTCACGCGTGCAATAATCACTGCTCATTCCCTTTTCACATCTAATAACGCGGCTCGAATAAAGTTGTAGCTGCCATTAAGCCACCCGATAAACGTCTCTCTCGTTCTTCCTCACTCTTCTGTATACAACCACCGCAAAGCGAACGCGCGAGAGATCCTATAATAAAATTCCTTGCGCGCTTATATATATATATATATAAGTACGAGAGAAGCAAAAAATCTTCTCGTGCGCGGGAGAAAGTGATATATACTCGTGTGCACTTACACGCGCGCCAGCGTTTAATGCAATTTTCTTCGGGAACTGCGGATCGCCGCGAAAATCAAGTGAATCGACCGCAAATACGGAGAGAAGAGATATAGAGTGTATTATAGGTATACGTGCGCGGCATGTTCTTTTGGATCGAAAGAGCTGTTTGGTGGTACTTCTTTTTGCGTGAGTTTTGCAGGATTACTTTTGTTGATGATGGTGTAAGTATGCTTGTATTATGCATTGCGGTTACGGAGTCGCTGTGATTCGATTTGGTAAAGCTTGTTTGATTCTCGTAATACGTGTATCGATCAATATTTAATTTAAAAGGCTGTAAAAACAGTTGATTCATATTTTGCTTTCTCATAGAGGAGACTATTGAAATGGTGAACAAAAAATTCAATAAATATTCAAAAATATATGTTTCATGTCGAACTATACTAAACTCGATAGATTTTGAGAAAATTAATTTTCACCTGTGTGTATACTGAACCAATTTTAGTCTGACAAGACTTATTATTCTCTTTTTAGTTGAGTTTTTATAGATTTTCTTTTGTTTTAAAACAAAAATGATTTTACTGCTTCACCTAATTTTACTTTTTTACCCTTAACTTAATAATTACTACATAAAGATTCAAAATTCAAACAAATTTGATCTTAAGATAAAAATAATTTTAGAAAAAAAAGGTAAATTAACATTGTTGAATCAATATGATGTCTTGCATATTTTCAAATATCCTTTTTGACAAAAATATTTGATTTGTGGATACAAAAGTTTTCCTACTTTTTTTATTCAGGCAAAAATTAAAGAGATTATCTGCATTTTAATTTTACATTTAATTTTAATAATTAGTAAAATGAATGATTTGTGTATGGTTTTAAATGACCGTTACTTATAAGCCTATCTATTTTGATGAAAAATTTTCCCGGTTTTCTGTATTTCATTCGATATGTATGTAAGTGGAACGTGAAATTTTAACAGAAATTTCTTACGCTATAACTTTTCGGTGTTAACTAATACAAGGTAAGCAAAGTACTAATTATTTTTTGTGTAGAAACTACAATATTGTATTATGTTTTTGACAGTTTACATAATCTGTCACGCAAAATTTGTTTTAAATATCATTCGAGTTTTATTCAGTGTATCGTTATTTAATCATTTCAAGCAAAGCCAGGCTTACCTCGAGCTGCACGCCAAAGAGATCTCGAGACCTTCCAGGTCTCGGCGCATTCAAGTCTTGCATTTCGTTTCCTCGCTCGACGAGACCCATTTCCAAGTTTTAAAGCTCCGAATCTGAAAAACAAAGCATATGTGAATATCGGGAGCTGCCAATATTTCAATACGAAGTAGAGGGGAAAAAGAAGTACAATAATGTTTACGTATTCCGAATAATTTACTATGTATACGTGAAGATATTTATTGTAATAGAGATATTTTCTATAAATTATTACTTTTTAAATGAAACATAAGCGGATGATAAAAATTAGGGGTTCTTTATATCAATATTTTTACAATCGATTAGTAATTGTTATTGAATCGTATCTGACCTTAATTTTCTAGAAAAAGAAATCGTCGGAAAAATTTATATAGTTTACTTTGGACATTGTTTGTGAAATATGTCTACCGCAAATACATTAACTGACAATGCATAGCATTTTTTATTTCTAACAAATGTTTTAATTCTTATTTATTGTTAAGTATAACACGAAAAAATAATCTTCAAGAAACATAACAAGCGAATGCCGAGATTTTTGCATAGACAAGCTGCCATGGTCTTACAACGCTTGTCTTGATGACCCCAAGATTACTTATCATAATTACATAATTAGCATTAATCTCCTTTTCATTATTTTTTTTTTCGTATTTCTTGTGAAGTCTCAGAACGTTGATGCAAACCTATTTTAAAAAATTTTCCTCTAATCTTGCACCGATTCTTACCATTACTTTGGTTCAAAAACCAGCAAAGATAAATGATATACCGATAAAAGAAAATCCTCGCACACACAATCCAGAGAAAAAAGATTTTTCCAAAACAGCACGAACCCTAGCGCGATCTCATTAACGGCAACGACGGTTACAAGTTGACTGCACTGAGACTCTCTCTCTCTCTCTCTCTGGAGTGTCGCGCTTAATTAGAGGTAAAATTCGCCCTCGTGCCGTCCAATTAGGTGAGCGCCGCCGCGCGGTAGAAGGATCAACGCTCGGGTGAATCCTCGTTGCCGTCTTAAATCGAACGAGCAAGTGAGAGAGAGAGAGAGAGAGAGAGAGGGAAGAGTGGAACGCTTATGCTTTAGAACTCCTCTGCTTTCGTCTTCAACCTTGAGGTTATAGTTTGACGAGACGGTGGTTCTCGCGGGAATGCTTAATCGCGCCGTTTGCGATGATGAAGATGAAGGATTCTTATCTGATACAGCCGTAGTTTGTGAAATGAATATTAAGTGTTTTGGAGAATTCGGGTATATGTATATCGTATTTAGTAGTGGATCTGTGAAATGGAATTATACTGGTATTTTATTGCGATGTAGTAGAACGTAATCAGTTTATCACATGAACAACTTCGATATCTATTAGTGTTAACTATATTATTTTTATTGTTGACATTGTCAAGAAGATTCGGAACGTATAAAATATGAAAAATATACAAACCAATTTTCAAAAGTAATAATTCGCTCATTTCTATAATAACCTCTTAAACTCTTAAAGAAAGAGACATAATCAGTCTCCCTTAAACACACCATTTTACTATCTAATAATTTAACTCCCAACCGGTCATTTCACAATATACAAATAAAAAAAAATCCATCAACCACTTGTCATTTTCCCTTCACACCAACCTTCGCCCATCAAGACATCAACCGCTCGCCCACCACACCTCATTGAATCGCAAATTTTTCATCCACGTGAGAAACAATACCTAAAAAACACAAAACAAAAAACACCTCATATCCTCACCTTTTTCTACCAATGCAATTAATTACGCACGCCTGCGCGCATAACACACGCGCCGCTCTCTCTCTCTGTTTTTCTTCATTTCTCTCTTTCTCTATTTTCCTCTTGCCGCACATCTATCGCGTGAGCTCGTGGCAAAACAATAGCAGGGTGCCTCGGTGAGCTCGGGCATTATGCGCGCACAAGTGTGCGGTGGATATATACCGTTATCACGCGGCACTGCGCGCAAGGCAAAGGAGTAAACGAGAGAAAGAGAAAGAAAGAGAAAGAGATTGCGCCGGCTAATTATTTATAATTAATCGTTGCTGCCCGCTACTGCTATATATATATATATATATATATATGCTTTCACGCGCGCTGCTATGCCGGTTTGTTGTTTTGTGTGTATAAAAAAACAAAATAATATATATATATATATATATGTATATACAGATGCACGAAGAGGGGTGAAAAGATTTTTGCGAGATAATAGATACATTTTACAGTTCTCTCGGTTTACTTGTGTGCAGAAATTTAGTATACGTGAGACGGTGAAATTGTTTGATTCAAAGATATACTGAAAAATCTCTGAAAAGAATTTTACGCGGGGAGAAGTCGAAATAGTGGCCGTTTAAGTATTCAGGGTTTGAAAGCGTGCTTAATTACCACGATATTACGCTTGCAAGTGGCTGTGTTATTACACTGCGCGTAAATCGATCGTTATACACGGATGAACGGCCGTTTCGTCGGTTATAATACGATGAAAGGATGATTGTAACGAAAAGTATATGAACGAATAGAAGTGGAAAGCGCGCGCGCGCGGGTTATATTGACGCTTTGATTTATCACGGTTCCGAGTTTCTAAAGCCACGATAACTTTACTTTCTCTGGATATCGCCGGATGGTTTATCCCTATATCTCTTTCTTTCTTTCCGCAACCGACTATGATTTATTTAGAGTCCTGAAGTTTTTACGATTTTCGTGAACTATATATATATATAAAATGAAGTTGTAAACATTGTGTATAGAAAGAAATTGAACTACGAGAATATATATATATAATTTACATTCGCCTTTTTCCTCAGATTTTTTTGTATAATATATACCTCTGTATATATAGCACGGCTTATCTCGTACACGAAATACGGTTGTAATTGCACTTGGTATTCTTAATTCGCTTTTATCGTTCCTCCATCAGATGTGACCGCACCAAGGTGCAATAAAGCGCAACCTCGGTTTAAGAGGGACCACAATTTGTGAGGTTAATTACATATACACTTCACTATTATCCATGCGTCACGAACAAACGTCAGTATACTGATAATACGTATATAATAACAGTCAATTTGAAAAAAAATATACTATTTGAAAAAAATTATCAGATTCGGTATATATGTGATGAATATTCATGAAATTGCGAGACAAAAATACACTTGCATACCGTTTCAAATTAAGAACTTTCTGAAACTCGCGATAAATGAACGAAAAAAAAAAACCAAAAAAAGAGCCAACGCGTATACACAAAACAAATTTCATTATCCTTAATTACGGCATAAATCAAGAGCTAAAATTTCCATGAGCGACAGAAATAATAAAAACGCTCGCGGAGCCACGTACCCTGTCTCTATTTTCATACGTACTATATACCCTCCACTCTCTCTAGAGTCCACTTTCCCCCCTCTTACAATTTAATTAAAGTCACAATCCTGCTTCTCTGCTTATATACCATGTATATACAGCGCATACATACACGTGCAAAAGATATACTCATAGCAGCAACAAGCGACCCCTCAGTGTATCCGAAAAAAACGCAAAAAAATCGCACACCATCGCGCGATACCATCTCTCTCTCTCTTTCTACTCTCTCCCTAAACAATCGCGGTCGCATACACATACACGTATATATATATATATATATACATATATATACGCAAGACGACGTTAAAGGTTCAATTCCGCTTCTCCACGGTAAGATTCTATCGTTCGATCGGCAATAAAGTACCTGCGTCAAAGATAACGGGTCCCTATATATACCGTGGTGCGCTCTCTCGCCGCTGTACAATGCTACATTGTGCACACGCGCGCGTGCTATAGCGATTCCGTAATACAGAAAGCAAGAAGTAGAAGAAGAAGAGAGAAAGACAAAGATAATGAAAAGAGTGCGGTAAATGGTTATTTTTTTGTACATATACTTTTGCACGATCTTCTTTGAAAAAGCGCATATAGTTGTTGGGAATAGTAGGGTGCAACTGTAAAAAGGTGAGACTATAGAGGTGAATGATTTCGTCGGCGCGAGTAATGACGTTTGCAGGAGAAAGAGAAAGAGAGAAGAGGTGGATGATTGAACGCTCGATGATGAGGATTTTGTTTGCGTAGGTGACCTAAGGTGGTATATTGTATGTACCCTTGTGGTGTACGCAGAACGATGAGTGGTTTGATTTATGGTTTCTAAATGTTTACCGTGCGGGTCTGCACATTATTGCGAGGTGGATGCGGGAGTAAAAAGTTGAAATAGTTTTACGAAAATGGTTGCAGGAAAAGCGTATAGAAGAGTAGGAATATTAATCGTACGTAAAAACTGAGAATTGTTTATGAAGAACCGAGGATAATGCGTGCCTTAAGGACGTGAAAACTAGAACCTCGTTAAACGGATATATAACGCAATTAGATACCATCATTGAGTCATGTGAGTCATTCTTTTCTGTATATAGCTAACATTAAAATACAGACACACACACGCATATACCTTTTAAATCAACGACTTTTAACATAAAAGATAAGACCATCATTTCGCAACCCTTCCACAGCAAAGAGAGCCGCACTATTCAAACAAACGACGACGCCTAAACTCTTCAAACTCCTTCTATTATACTCTCGCGAACAATCGAAACCGATTTTTCACACATCCTAGTCTTTCTCTCCTTCTTCTTCTTTTCTTTTCTACCAATTATTCACGCTCTCGGTGTTTCGCATCTTTGGTAAAAGACAAAAGCCACGTGTATGTTTAGGATACCCTTGATGCTACGGAATTACACCGGCATCACCGTGGAACCGAATGAATTGTTGTCTATCACTTTCGTAAGAGGCAGGGTCAAGGTCGTGAGGTAGTCATTGTTTCTTTTTCTCTTTACTTTTTTTCCTATTTAGTCATTGTCCTGGTGATATTTTGTTTTTGGTATCGAGAGTTTAATTGCGTTGGGGTTTAGGTAATTAAAGGAACGTATATCGATAGAAATCAATGTGGTAGTAATTGGTAATTGCTAAAGAACACGAAATGTGAATTTCGCGTATACGATGTATGCATATATATACACGTGTACTGTTATTCAAGAGGCTGTTGATAGGAGAGCGAAATAGGGAATACACGAGTGAATAGCTATACACCGCAGTGAGTTCAGCTTTGACTTCGTGCTCATGTCCCATGGTAATTTGGGTTTTCTTTGTTTCTTCGATTGCTACATTGGTCCTTAACAAGTAAGGTCATTAGATATCATGTCAAAGCTCCTATATTATTATTCTTTTGTTAGAAAATGTAATATATACGAGTGGTTACCCAATATCCTCCAGATAAACATAAAAACAACATTTTTCATACACACAAAAGCGTCATGAAGACTCTTTTATAAATAATACTGGTGAGTTTCGAACTACAAAAGTTAACGTTATAATCGTTACGATAAAAAAAAAAAAAGAATTTTACCCTACAAATAGACCTTTAACCTTTTGCAACCATAAACCATTATATATATATATACGTATAACCTCCCTCAACCGTGACAAAAAAAAACATCCACTCGAACACGGGAAAAATACCTCGTCAATCAGTTCTTTTCTATCCACGCGTATGTATACACACACACATGCACATATATTTACAGATTGCGCGATCCTTGTGAACCGCGATAACAACCGGTATTACGAGGGCCGATCCCTTATCCATATATAAGCCTGTTCATGCAACGGTTGGCGCGTCTCATTCCGCAATCCGTTGAGATAACAAAGACTCACTCTTGTGGAAGAGCAAAGCGCTATATACTATAACCACAAGAGGAACGACGACGACTCGATAAGCCATTGCTGTTGTTGTTGCGCTCGTATCGAACGAGGATAAAAGTCATGCGTGAAATATAGATACACATAATGCACACGCGTGCCCTTTATTATATGGAAGGGTATATCGAGAGAGAGGGACTCGTGTGTGTATATATATATATATAGAAGATAGTACATGGGTATAATGGTCGAGGGAAGAGAGGAGAGTAAGAGATGTTTATAGGAATGGGAATCTTAAAGGTGCTGCTATCGACATGGGTTGGACGATTAGAAGTATAGAGAAATTGATGGAAAATGGGTATATACCTAAGAGGATTTCGAAATCAGTTGAGAAATCAGTGGTTTACAATCTGAGTGTGTTGAAAAAACAGCAGCAGCAGCAACATCAGGGATATAATATTCAATAATGTACTTTAACAAAATATATTCTAAACCCTAATCAAATATATTCTTCGCCTCAACTTTATTGGCCATACAACACTTGATCATCCTACCGTCGTATTACCTTCACTCGTAGTTACAACATCTCCTACCCCGTTAAAAATCTAAACGAGATGTTCTCCGGTACATGTACTATTACCCTAAAAATCCTTCCCACACTACACACTTTCCCCCCCACCATCATCGATACATCTCCAATCCAATCCTATATATATATATACATATATATCCAACAGCACTCTCCTCACTCCGATTTCCGCTCTTTCTCTCCACACTTCTACATCCATGCGCACATATATATATATATATATGCACCAACTCTTCCTCCATCTCTCTCTCCCTCTCTTAGAGGAACTCGCGGAAATCTCGCGAGCGAAGCTGCTTTATAACGATCGCTATCGCTAGACCTCGCGAGTGTATATCCCGTTAAGAGCGAACTCGCGAGAACACACATACATGTACATGTGTGTATGTATATATATATACGAATGCGCATTATGCGAGAAGCTCCTACAACCGCTGGTAAGGTTCCTCGTCTTCTCTTCCGCGATCGCGTAGGTGCGATCTTGGTATACGTATATACGTGAACGATGCTACTGCTGATATGGGGCTGCTGGGAGGTAGAGATGTAGATGTAGAGAAAATGGTTTGGAATCGAGAGCTGACGGATTTGATTTGGTTGCGCGTGTGTATATATAGATAGATATGGTGGTGAGTTTGATTTGTACGGCCGGATCATGAAAATTACGGGTGGGAAAGTGTGATTGGGAATTTGCATGTCGTGTGCGATGTGTGTAGAGGATGTTGTATATGTTAATGAATTTGCGTATAAGCCATAAAGTGATCGAATAGCCTATTTTAGGAAATGCTTATATGCATATATGCAGGAAATATAGATTAATGAATTGTTGAAAATAATTATTTTCTCATATGAAAATATTAATTGGAAACATATATAAATATACTTTCTAGGCGAGTAATCAATTAAGATAAAACATATTGATAAAACTTGCTGAAATTCACTTACGCTAACAAGCGTCAAATCAAAGACCGATAGAACAATCAATCCTCACGTGAACGCAAACATCCGTTAACCGCAGTACCACCCAATCTTATATATATATATATATACGTATAGCTCTCCGGCCAACCAGTAAAACCAATTTCGAAGTTTTCCAGCGCATCTTTCCCATCTAGATCCCTGATCCACGCTCGCGCGAGCACGCGCGTATAGCGTACAAAACAGCAACAGAACGGTGCGCACGTAATCGGCTCAACGCATCGTAATTACAGATGCATGCTCGCGCACGCTTGCGAGAAACAGATAGAACACAAGCTGCTTCTATAACCTTGCACCTGGCATGTATAAGAGTGTGGATGTGTATATATATGGCTACCAAAAATTATTGCACTCTGACGTGAGAGGTGCATCGTCAGGATTTGGTAAGTGTACATTTAGGAACACATAAAAAACTATTGATGTTGATTTGACTTTGTAATTAGTTTTGAATTTCAGCAATAGGTACACTTATCTTTCAACCAATCATATACTGTTACAAAAACAACAACTACTAAGTGAACATAATTCATAAATTTCCATAGATACCAGAACGTTCAGAGACAGAATTCTCTAGCATACATTAAAAATTTAGAAGAACTTAAAATCTAAGATGATTAGCTGCTAGTGTTCGTTTTCATATTTTGCAAAATGTTCTTTGAACCTATATAAACTTCATTTTTAGATGAACCACGAGTTAGTGATTCTAGTTTTGATCTTTTAGCTTCAGATATATTGAAAATGTTTGTTTTTACAAGAAATATTTTTTTAAGTGTTTTTCAATAATATAATCATGATCATTATAAACTTCAAATGAAGAAGGTTTACGTAGTTAAAACTTCTTAGAAGACTTTAGTTTGCGTTACCGACTAATGAATGCACCCATTTCTGAATGTTGTATTATAATCATCTAATTTTTTGCTTCTAATTTATATGATTCTATAGTAATTATGTATTCTTTATTTTATAATTACAGATTTGCAATGAGGACCCTTTTCTGCAGCACTTGTGCACTACAAATTAGAGATGATTTTATTTTTACATCAAAATTACATATACTCCTATTAAAATTAAATTTCTATCAAGTGTAGTCAAAATCTAACTATTATCCCTATCTTTTGTTGCAACTTTAATAAATAACTTATTATAGTCACGATGTTCACAAAGTATATTTAAAATAAAAATCAAAACCTCGTACAAATAAAACATCTAACCTTACACTAAATCCGTTTCCTACAATTAACTCCTGTAAAATTAGCCTGTAATTCTTTTCAATCCTGCTCTCAATCGTGCAATCATCCATTTATCTTAACAATTATAATTTACATTACTAATATTACCACTCATTGTTACAGATTAACAAATTTTCGAACATAAACCGTATACCTCTACATAACGGTATTTATATTGCGCAACACATACCGCCCCGTGAGCTTATCGGCATGCGCCACCATGCGAAGGAATAGGCCTCATTATTTTGGGCCGTTTGCTTGGTGCAAGCTTGCAGATGCCGCCTTACAGATAGATGCATGCGCGTTCATACGTTTGCAAGAAGCTGTAGCAGATAATATGTGTCCGTTAGCAGTACACGCGTAGTGTGGGTGTGTAGGCGTGTATTGATGGGAATGCGAATAATTATGAAGAGTAATGTATAATTTGCACTGTAGAAGCAGTATCAGCAGCCGATCGAAAATTACTTTTTCGGATTGGAAGTTGTTAATTTTCATTTCAAGGTTAATTAAAAATATCGTTATTTTTTTCGTCTTGAAACATTATAAAACGATGTATCACAGGATTAAGTAAGGAAACTGAACTTGCTTTTCTTATTTTTTCTCCGATAAAACTATGTCAGTGTAGTGATTGATAGTGCAATAACCCTGTATGATGTAATCTCAAAGCGGTATTTTATGACTATTTTAATTGCATCTTAAAATATTTAAATACCTATTCCTAATCATTTTGTCATATATTAACTTTTTCCACGCAAACTTCTACTTGACATCATAACAACAATTCTCCTTTTGTTACAAATGTCTATATTATGATTCAACTATAGCATATAATGCATTTTTATACACGGACATAGATTTCTATATGGAGACCACTGCCCTACGTAAAAATCGATCGATGAACTCTTGCACAATTGTTCTCGGAATATCAGGTCACGACTCATCCTCAGAATCAGTTGTCAATATCCCTTATATAATTTTAATTGACAACGAAGTCGTTATCCCTCTGTATATTAACAGAAGCACTCGTAGAAATCTATTATTCCAATATCTAACTTATAAATCGCAATGCTAAATTAATTAGTAACTACACCGATCAATGTGGACCATTACATATATATACGTACGTGCTCTCATTGTTTTATAATTACGCAAATCCCTCCCCCCCCTCCAAAAAAACCAACCACACCACATAATTTTCAAACCTTAATCTATCAATTATCCAACCCGATAAATCCTTACCGCCATCAGATAACCCGCACTATCGTTTCAATTACGATTTCCCTAATTAAAATCTCAATCATCATTGCCCACATAAGTCGATCTATCGTTCGCTCGCGTAACTTGCCTCTCTTATACTATATATATAATCCGAAATCTTGTGCGACCGGTATATATAAACTCTTTTTTTCCTCTCTACCCGTATATATATATATATATACAGCTCAACTGGATAAAATAAATGTAGTACACGCATCGATTTATAAATATGCACAAGATTTCGCGAGAAAACGGTAGTATTAGTAGTCGTTCAAACCGGTGCATCCAGCCATTAAACATGGACGCGCCAGCTCAACATCTATTATGCAATCCTCCTGCAGCCAGTTCCAACCGTATACTGTATCTATATATATATATATATATATATATATATATATATATATATATACATATACACGTGCACGTGCCAAACCCGATTCTGCAGCCTTTCCATAGTAAACAATTAATCACTGGATTACAGCATTTCGAATTTCGCAGTTCATCAATTCGTAGGTATATCGTATATATCTATCTACGTATATATATAGAAAGGAAAGAACCGCCAGACGTCATCGACCTAATCCATAAGCATATAACATGCGCCGGAAGAAGAAGAAGAAGAAGAAGAATAAGCATAGTGTACGGTGTGTAGGAAGAAAATAGAAGCCTATAACGTACATACATATATATATATATATACACGTGTACCACCACAACATTACCTCGTTTCACGCGCTTGCACACCGCCCGTTAATTATCTTATATATGCGCCACGCTGTCGTCGTCTTTGCGCACTGCGGCCGCCCGATTTCCCAGTAATACTCCCCCCGTTTTCTCTCTCTCTCTCTCCTTGTCTACTACTACGCGTATACTCTTTCACCTGTACCTACGAACTCGTATATAGAGACGACGCGAAGTATGCGACCGCGTGGAATTCGCGGTATGGAGAAGTCTGAAATATTGGTGGTGCAGTGTTTGGATTGAGTTATTCCTTTCTGGATAGGACGTAGAATTTGGATTAGTATAGAAGGAATAATGACTGACGTATGTAAATAGGTAAACTGTAGTATTGTTTTGTTTTTTTAATTCTTTTTTGGTTTATGTATAGAGAGCAATGTTTCTATTAAGATAAAACGTGCGCATAAATCCTACGAAAGATTTATTTACTTGGAGTGAATCCAAAGGGGGCGTTCTTTGAAATCTCGTGTGTATTCAATATGTTTTAACCATTTTTTTTTAATAAGCTTTACGTGAAAATAATAAAAAGGTCGGCACAAACTTGCGATAATTTATCGCTATACGAGAAAATAATAATTATAAAGGTATACGAGGTTTTTGCGCATTTATTTTTCTTAACTATACCTTTTAATCCTCTTCGTTACAATCGAGAAACGAAATTATTAATGAGGAATAAAAAGGCGCGATGAATTCAACGTTCCTATTAATTACGCAAGAAGTGACTTTATCATTTTTATGGTATTTTTCTCGGGTGTAACCACAGTACCTTCGGGTCATGAATTCTGATAAAACGCTGACAAGTGTTCTCTGACACCGAGTGATGAAACCGACGACCTCCGGCTATTCCCACAGGCTCCGATTGTGAAGATAAAAGTACATATTTATGTAATGAGTATTTTATAATGTTCCATGTATGGCAGGTCCTTACAATTAGATAAACGAGTCTTTGAAGAGTATTTTTCAAAGGTTAGAGAAAAAATTAAAATTACATAAAATCGATGTTTCTTATCGTTAAAAACATGTACCTTTAAAGAATCTAAAAACGTCTAAAATACATACAGAGATATTGAAAAATATAAACTTACAGTTTATAGAATAAAACCTTCGTCTAATCCTATCAAAGCCATTTATAATTTACGTGAAAAAAAATAGAGAAAATAAAAAACAAATTATCCGATAGAAATTGACCTTTATAAAACAGAACCACTCAGCAACCGTTTAAATTCAAAGCCTCTCTCTCTCATCCACGCTCATCTCTCTCTCTCTCTCTTTCTCTTCCTCGCAATATCCCACGCTACTACCAACCTCCGCACAAATTAAATTAACTGGCAGCGTATAAAATAAAAAAAAACTCGCACAGCAGCACCAGGAGCAGCGGTAGCAGCTATACGAGAGAGCTGGTCATTGATTTCCGCGTCTCGCCGCCTGTAAAGGTATATAGACTCGACTGGTATAGGCGCAGTCTGGAAAAGAAAACCACCGCCGCCGCCGCCGCCGTCGTCGTCACCGCTGCCATCGTCGATGTAGGTCGGAGTGAAGTGGTAACTCGTCTCTATTCTCTCTCTCTCTCTCGTCTTTGCGGCTTTCCGTGGTTAGGTTGCCGGTGAGTCGAGACGCAGAAGGTTGATGCCAAAAGGATTTTGTAAAATTGAATGGAGGTGTTGGGATATGGTGAAATTTCGATGTGTCTCTCATGGGGAAGAGGGAAGAAAAGCATTGTTTTATTGGAGAGTAGTTTATTTATGGTACAGTCGATAAAGATTGATCAGAATTTCAAAGAATATACAGAAAATTACATTGTTTTATATATACATATATATATATAACGGTTTTCCTCTTTATTTCTGTATAGTTGTTATTTTAGTACTCAATAATTCAGTTTCATTTATTATTTACAATTATCTGTTACATAACCATGGATTGTTACATTAGATATTACGCAATTCGCTAGGTGAATCGTTTATTCAAATTGCTAATAACAGAGACGCACGTCTGCTTTTCGAAATACACTGTGTTTCGTAGCTTACGTTCAGCGCTTCACCTCGAATTTCAAATTCAGTGGCTTATTGTGATGAATGCTACAGAAAACATGAAATCTCCTTGTAGCTTTACGCTTCCAGTAGTCAAATTCCATCTGATATAATCATCAGAAAATACAAAAATACCCTGATCTTACTCGACCAACATGTTTTCACCGTTTCAACCTTAAATTCGTTTGTTCTTAATTTTTCACATGAACACATTTTAAATATTTTGTTTTCTGACGGTATGCTTCTATGATATTTGAATTTATACATTTAACAGGTACAACAACAACAACTAACTTATGACATGTATCATCTTTATGGTAAAAAGTAAGCATCAAATTCAAAACCACAAGAGTTCACCGAACTGCTACAATTACAAGGCTATTTCTTCGAACGTCCTACCATTCGCGATTTCATCTCTCGATCTCACGTCCGAATTTCACCGCGACTTTGCGTGTAAACAGCAGCAAATTTTCGAGTAAGCTCTGCGCGGAGAGACGAATTTTACCTCCGAATACGTATATATATATACATACTATAGCACGCCAGAAGAAGGAAAACACTTCTCTGACGTAAGTAACGTCTCTCTCTCTTCCCGCAAAATGTAACTAAGTAATTTGCCCGCGAGCAGCAATTTCGCGCGGCGACGCGTTGGAGCTTATACTTTTTTGCGCGGGAAATTTTTCCGCCTCGTGAGCCGGCTTTTCTCGGTAAGTGTTTGGATATTTCCGACTTGCTGTTGGAATGGATGAACATTTGTGTATAGCTATGTTGGCGGTCTAAGATTGTAATTTAAGATGGAGGGTTTATGCAACCAGCAGCTCACGAATTTGTTGTACACATATATACGAATATAATCGTTTAATTAGATAGGAGGTACGAAGAGGTTTATTAAGGATGAATTGATTACGAAACGGTTTGCAACATATCCACAGCGATTTTTATTATAGTTGAGTAAATCGTAATTGACTGCCTATATACAAGTTTTTATTTACTTTTATTTTATGAGAAAGCAGCAATTGAGTATACGTGTATATTATACGCATGCAGAAAACAAACCAGAATTACTTCCGAGAACGGTAAATATTCTAATGTTTATATTTTATTTACGTGGTTAAATTGATTTTCTGTTTCCAAGCCAGCATATATGTCTACCTGAGAACTTTGGTTCGCCACTATTTAGTATAATAATACGTTATTTTAAAAAAACCACGTACTCTGTGACTTATTGATTTTATCTTTTCAATATTCAATTTGTTTTCTTGGAAAAAAATTGCATTCCTTTCAACATTTTACAAAAAAAAATGTATTAAAAATAAACTTAAAAAAGTATATTGAAAAAGAAAATAGTTTACTAAGAATTTCTATATATGAGTTAAAGTATATAAAAATAATTTGTAAACATTTCGTATTTTTTAATATACGAATAAATAGCAAAATGTCATATAAAAGTAATTGAAAATTTTGCAATATTACAAAATTTTCTATTTAGGTCGGGTATAAATATTCTGCGAACGCACTACGAATTTAAATTCAATTTTCAATTTACATAAAATGCTACATTTCGTATAACCCGAATAAGTTCTGAAATTGAAAATAATTTTATAAAGTAATTATATATATATTTCTAAAATAAACACGTATCTATTAAAAATATCTAAACTTCATCACACTACACTAACACCATTTAATTTCACATTTTCCCTACTTTTCTAATTACCTCTTGCATGAATTTAGCCATCAGTACACATCACTCACGTCAATCCACCTCCTTCCCTTCTACATATATATATGCATTTACACCCCATCTTTCCATCAATATTCATCAACCACTATTACCTCAACACACCTGTTCCTCCCACTTACGTCCTCGTCACAACCCTATATATATACATGCACATACCGAAACTCTTTACAACCGATCGCTCGAGACGCGACTGACCGACCGATAACAAGTGGGTCAGTATGACGTTCACTTACAGGCACACACACACACACATATATATATATACATATACGTACACCGTTCATATATATATACTTGCGCGCGTATAAGACAGACACACAGCGAGAAAGTGAAGGAAAGGAAACTTCTTGACCTAGACCGCACGTTCGTGTATGTATGTATGTATATATATAAACATGCTTGTGTGGATTTTGCGCGGTACATCGTGTATCACGCGTCTGCATTGTATGAATGCACGAAAAATAAAAGAGCGAGTACATAGTGAGTGGGAGAGAAATTCGCTAGATGTGGTTGGAGTTTAGAGAGGGAACTTTTGTGTATATATAGGTATGTATATACAGAGAGAGAGGAATAGACGCAGTGGTTGTGGGAAATGGAGCGCGGATGGGAAATTAATCGAAAGGAAAAATAGGAAGTCGGAAGAGAGAGAGAGAGATGATTGTGGATAATCGTTTGTTTGTCGTCGCTGTGTAGATTTTTTCACAAGGTTCTTAATTGAAACTAAAATTGATCGTCGTAGTGTTAACGTCTTTTATAATAACAGCTGGGATATATATATACGATCGTTAACTTTTATATCATCGCAATAATATACGTACATATATATATAAATCGATCCAAACCACGCTAAATTGAATTTTTACCCAACCGCGCGCGAATGGCAATTTTGGTAGAATTAGCATCGTCCACTTAGCATATTTATTGCGCGACGTTAAATTATCATCGACCGCGGGTGTGTTATCGTGTACGGCACTCGAACTGCGGGCATATGTGCGATCCCACCTATATCGCTGTTATTACCGGAAAATCGCTTCTATAACATTAGACTGTTATTCATGACCCGCAGTCCGATTATATATATACCTATATATACGTTCAAAGCAATGACATTTATCTTTAATTTAAACTAATCTATATCTGACGAATTCCCGCAAAATTCCTTTACTCGCAACATTATATCTTTCACTTCTCTCTCATTAACCAACCAACCTTCTATTCGCTATCCTCTTTACATACACATACACGCACGCATTCACGGAATCTCTGTAATCCTTTTGCTGGTATACCGAACTATATATATACAGTTATATATACACCAAGCAAAATAAAAAACGGCAGCAGGCACCAACGAACGCAACAAAAAAAATTCGGTAAAGTTACGGTATATGAACTAGGCCGCGCAGCGCTGCTTTCGTTTCTCTCTCTCTCTCTCTCTCTCTCTTTCGTTCCACGTTTCATTATGAAATTTTGCCGCATCGCGAGCGAGAGCCTCGTTTAAATGCCAAAAGCGACGGAGAGGCGGCAGGCTAGCGGTATTGACCTTCTTGGCGTGGATATACGTGTATGTATATATATGTCGTCGTGCGAAGTTACGAGTGGTGTAGGGATATTTTCGTCGTCTGGATAACGCGGTGGGAATGCAACAAATGTATATGGGAGAGGAGGGACGAATGGAGAGAAGGATGTGAGGAGGGTTGGTAATTTTGGTAATTTTCAGGGTGATGGTGGAGGATAGAGGGAAGGAGAGTGAATATGCTGTCAGAGTGATAAATTGATGATCTTCTGTATGGGTCGAGTAATTTGTTATCGTATTTTTAATGTACATCGATCGATTGTATATGTTTAGTCTCTGATTTTTATCGTGATAATTTGTTCTATAATTACGATTTTAATCTCTTTTTCATTGCGACAATTACTAGTATTTTAAATTGCACTGTTGTGGAAGAAAAAACTGGAATACATATTTATATATATTATTTCGTGAAAGATAAAACATTAATTTTATCCAAAAAAATATAAATGAAGAATAGAATAGAAAATTAACGATATTTAAAGTACTTTTACCAAAAATCATGTTAGAGAAGTAGTATAATTTATATAAAGTTTAACTGTTACTTCAAATACTCATTTTATGAAGTGTAAATACCGTAATTTATTTCTGCTAATTGTTATACATAATTATGAAATAACGAGCAATATGCGTTTAAGCCATAAAATTATCTCAAAAATAACTAAATTTCTTCTCGAACAAATAATGTCTTTTTCGATGTAAAACCAGTATATAGGCACGTACGAAAGAAATTTTACCTCGTTTAAGTGTAAAATCTACTTCACCGTGTAAACCAGAATTTATTTCATTTTTTTTTTCTCCACTACCCACCGTATTCAGTTACCTTTCGAACGACCAATCACGTCAATAACAATTCCATTAAACCATTATAAACAATTTTCTCAACCTCAGTCCAGTACACATGCAGCTATAAACCGACTTTCTTGCGAGAAGTAACCCATACCCTTCATTTTCGCTATCAAACGTCAATCTTTTATTACTCACCTGTACTTACCACGTAATATTTCGTAACAAAACATTTTCCTCAATTACTCATTTTACTACACACTCGTCCCTATACCGCCAAGTCTTATACGCGAAGCAAGAAGAAGCGAAAACAATAACTTAATTAAAGTTCAGCGTACCCAATGCGCATCGATGCCTCATGTATCCTCTCTTTCTCTCTTTCTTTCACGCGTAGAACCATTAATTTATTTATGCTAATTCCCTCAACTCCATACACACACACACACTCGCATATACACACTCACACCGCTCATTAGATACGCCAGATATTCGACTGCGCACTCGTCGTATATATGCATATACTTATATACATGCTACACCTCGTGTACATCACATTATTCTCATGAATCTGCTAACCCCCTAAAGACTTCCTCCTATACCATCTCTCACTTGTCTTATGCACATTTTACGAGAATTCCGCGCTCGTAAAGCATAAAAACGTCGGAACCCTTTTGTTATTGCCGCTCTCTGAGAGATGACCTAACACGAACAGCATTCATCGATTCTTCTTTTATTATATTATATACGCATGTGAACGAAAGATCGCGATAAGGTAAGAGAGGTGTTTAGGTATATGGCGAATTGGAAGAAGGTTACCACACAGTATAATGCGCGCGGTGTTTAAATGAAGTTTAATACTCGTGTGATTGCGGAGTACTCATGCGTTGGTGTGATAAGGTTTGATGGGGATTTTAAAGGTGTGTAGGAGCGCCATACGTATACGATTATACAGCGATATTGAGAGAGTTTAGCAGGTATTAATAATACCCGTAAAAGAGTTTATCTTGTGAAATAATGATAACAATAGTGTAATGTATATAGGATCTGCGGTTAATAGAGTATTGATTTCGCTCTTGATTTCCATTATTCCGTATACCGTTTTTAAGTGCGAATTACCTTGAAAATGAAATAAATTTATGTACCAATATCGAATCCAATTAAAAAAGATCATTGTTACATTATATTACTCCATTGTGTGCAACAACGCTATATCCTATAAACTAAATACACTTACAACAGATTTTCTTCCTTTCGAAGCGCAATTAAAAGCCTTCGAACATAAAACAATCCACTTGTACATATATATATATATATATACACAACCGCCACTTCCATTCTCTCTCTCTCTCTTCTCCCTTTCCCTATTACATCGCATGCTCTCTCTCTCTATATATACGCAAAATACCACCGATTTCTCCTCTTGAAAAGAGAAGCCGAGCGAGGGAGAGTAGCAAAAAAAAATTCTCAAACAATTGCACACGGGATGATACACGGGAAATCGAAAAGGGTCGCGCGCAATTTGAGGAAAAAAATCGTAGGGGAGAGCGTGAGAAATCACGGAAATCCTATGTATGTATATATACATACGCGTATATATATATATGCAGAAGCTACTTAAAGATCCTTAGCAGCGATCTCTCGGCCTTGTCAATGCTGCGGCCCAGTCATGCGCGCGAGTTCAGGCGAAAGTCGTCGTCGACGCTAATTTGCTTTTCCTTTGGCATTCGGCTTTATCCTACTTTTCTTTTCCTCTGTGCTCGTTTGGTATCTTTATCGTAAGGTTCATTTTGATTAAAGAGAAAGAGTGAGAGACAGAGAGAAAAAAGTTTGTGAAAAGGAGAAGTAAAAACCATTGAATTATATATTATTCGAATTATAATTATCATTCTTTAATTTTGTATATTTTTCTTCTTGGTATATACAATTTCAATATATGCATATATCAGTCTACACAGAGAATATCGAAAATTACAGATTGCTTCCTTTCTCAGGTAACCCATTGTAATGATTTTTTCAATGCTTATACCTTGCAATAAGAAAGAAAAAGAAAAATCTAGGTTGCCCTCTACAATGTACAATTTTATGGATTTTTTCTTTCCCAACGCGAGCGTAAAATTAACTCTATATTAAACGTCGTTATCGAAGGCCATATCAAATCAGCTCTCGTCCAAGAACAACAACAATAATAACCATAATACCAAACACATTTCTCACCCACTCATAGCACACAGCCTTATACACTTACACTTTTACTACATATAATAAACATACAAACAGAGAGAGACGAATTACACGCATAACACGACATCTATTATTCGCAATTAGCCGGTTATCGGTACTTCGATCCCACATTGTTTTCCGGTTGCAGTTCTAGCTACTACATACTACACAAATGCACCACACGAGCGTCCTCCATTCCAGCCCGATGAAAAATCAGAGCGGATCTGATAATTTCGAGGGCTCGCGCGACGGGTGGAAGGTCGACCTAGATCGATGGGCACACACATACTGGTGTGTGCTATATATACCGACGCTAGGTGCATATATGTAAATCGCGTGGCTCGTAGAACAGAGAGAGAGAAATTGTGCCGTACCGGTTGTTAGTATTGTAATGAGACCGAGAGCTCGTGTAGCGAGGAATATATTTTTTTTTTCGCTGTACGAAAGGTATTATATACAGCAGTTTTTATGTAGTTTGGGTGTGGTTGTATAGGTGTATAGGCGTTTGATACGAGTTTCTCTTTTGATTAGTGTATACGTATAAATGCGGAGAAGAAAGTACTAATCAAAATTACGAAATTAAAGAAAAATATATTATTTATATATACAAATGACCGTAAATAAGCGTTTAATAAGAGACGATTTCGTAAAAACGAGATATATGTATATAAGAGAGAAGAAAATTGAAGAAGTTTTATCGTTACAATGTGATAGCGCGCTTCGTAACGACGATTAAACAGCTGTCTTGACGAGGTAAAAGTTTCTCGACGAAACAAAGGTCAGCCAACTTTTCACTCGCGTTGTACGCGCCCACGTATATATACACGGGTGTACATCGCGCCTGAAAAGAAAAAAAGGTGAAGAACAGAGAGATAAAGATCTTTCTTGGTGTTTGTATTTAAAATACTATATACGGTAGGTAGTACAATTTAGCAGTCAATTAATGTATACAAGAGTGTTAATTACACATTTTTAAATGTAAAATCATCCGGTATACATATATATACATATCTCTCGTCGGTGTGCGTGTGACCTGATACAACAGCATATATATATATATATATATACATAATGCAATAGTACGTTCAATGACACTTGGACGTTATTAGCTATGAAATTACAGCTTTATATCTTTCGGCATTTTTAATATCAGAATGTTAAAGGTATCATCTTACAGCTAACTATAGCAGTAAGAGGAAAATATATTATTAAATAATATAACCATATAGTTTTGCAATATAGAGTATAGCATTAAAAAGGTATTAGCTATATAGGGATGACTAAGAAAAAGAAGGCGCAAGCATTACATTATAGACTAAAATAGGTATATCGATTGATTCTAGCACATAATATATTTCTACTCTAACTCTCTTTTTCCTTTTCAATTACATTTTCAATTTAACAAAAGTGCCTATATCAGCTAATAAAAGATCCATTTTCTAAATTCCACCTGTATTTCTACATATCTTTTTACAGCAAGTACATATATAACTTCGTAACATAATTCCATTAACATTATGCACACACTAACCAAACTTTCTTTCATACAATAACCAACAAGAAGTGCTAAACCAGCTTGGCAGTATTTCCAAGAACCTCTATAACCAATTCACCACCCCCATCCCCTATCCACAAAAACACCTTCGATCCAACAACTACTTTCCATTCACCTCCTCCCACCTCCTATACCCTATACAAAAATCAAATCACGCTAAAACGCATATCCCTTCCATTTCATCCATCACACACTATGTAATCGCTTTTATATCACCTCTCACCCCCATACATTCCAACAACCACAAACGCAAACGAATTCACAATAAAAAGGAAAAAAAAAACAACTAAAAGATCCACGCGTCTTTACATTGCGGGATTAAATCGAGCGCGTCGATGTAGTCGTCGTCGTCGCTGCATCGCCGGCCGGCGCGTATTATATGCGGTGGCGCAGCGCCCTGACCTCAAAAGAGAGACAGAACGTGGTATAGTAAAGCGTAGAGAGAGAAGGTGTACGACGATCGATGGAAAAAAAGACCCCGCGCACACGTGTTCCTCTCGCTAACGTACACGTATACGTATATATATATATGTAAGTGTGTACATGGCTATAGTATATATATATATAGGAACGATGTGTATGGTGATGATGGAAGATTGAGATGTAGGTGAATGGTTGGTATAGGTGGATTGCTAGGACCGAAAGGTTGCTGGTGTTATAGGTTGGTAGTAGGGGTCGGCATAGGTGATGTTTGCTGCATTGCGCATGCGACTATACGCGACTCGTGAAGTCACGTCGTCTTCGCGAGTTTACGCACGCGGAAAGACGATATGAAGTGCGATGAGTTTTAAAAAAATGAGAAGAATTAAAAACGTTAAACGATTAACTGATTTAAATATATATGCTGTGTTGTTTTTTTCAGTTTTTTTCAGGTTTTTCAGTTATACTCGAGAAAATATAAGCTTGTTTAAATTCAAGCGTTACATCTCGTATATAGGTCGCATGAATATTGATATTTCGCGCGGATTGTGTATTGTCAAAAGTTCGTATGATAAAGGGATGTTTATTTTTTATGATACATTTATGCAAACGTATGTCAGTGTTTTAACTTACGACGTATAAGAGATGAAACATGATCCAGTAACATTGGAACCTCACCTGTACCAGACCAACAAAAAAGAAATAGTAATTAGACAAGCACAAGTTCAAAAGTGAAACTGCATCATTTTAATTATAAAGCAAATATAGACGACGAAAACATCAGCGTCTGGTGTTACACAACGACTAATTAGCCATTAATCATGTTCATCTTATATTACTCCTCGAAAAAAATCCTACCTCCAGTCCAAAGGAGATTAATTAACCAGGCTAAGACCCCCTTATACACGAAAAAAGTAATGCGCCCCGAGATACTTAAATTCGTGGTGATCACGTAAAAAGGCCGAAATTAAAAAAGAAATTAACCTCCTTTACAGGCGGTATGTCTGTGTTTGTGTGTATATATGTGTAAGTTCACGAATCCACTTCTACGTATCGGTCTCGCCGCACCTGAGTGGACATCTAAGTGGAAACCAACCAAAACCGGTCAGACGTATTTAGAAACTTGCTCGCGCACGCCTGCGAGTGTAAATTCGTGAACTTTAACCGTATTACTACCGAGCGATGTATATAGGTGTCCCATATAGATGGCAAAGTCATTTTTCATTTAGAAATCTCGCAGTGTTCCATGTTTGCTTTGGCTCTACGTTGAGAGTATAATATACAGAGTGACGGGAATAAGATTATCACTTGGGGTTGGACTAACGCTAAGTTCTGAGGTAAAGAATATGATGAGAATGTATATAGGATTTGTACGAGAAAAGGTAATGGTTGATGGTAAGAATAGAAATTATATTAATTTCAGATAATTCAGAAGAAACCATCACTGACGACTAAACATATTTTCTATACAGGTACCATAGTTTATTGCTATTTCAAATCTTCCAAGATCTGCGTGTATTTATTTTCAGAATTGAATTGAAATGATAAATTTTTAAGTATTAGAGTATAAATTTTTTAAGATTTTACTTATTGCATAAGCTGATTTAGCTTTTGGACAAATGACAAGTCAATTTTCTACTTACAACAACATTGAAAAAGAACGTTAAAAAAAAAAATAATCTTCCGCACTATTTTTTACACATTGCAACCTAAACCGATCAACATTGATCTCAATCACGCGCTATACCTCGATGTCTTAATATCATTAACCACCAACCAATTCTACATCCCCTTCCGAATTCAACCTCACCACGCACTACCAAATCTCTCATCCGTCAACCATCTTACTTACACCACGCACCCGCACTCTCTCTCTCTTCTATCCAAATCTCAAAGACAATCCTTACAGTGCACCGCAGCAGCAGCACTTGCGGCGATAAGTTGCCTCTCCTCTTGCGCAACGACGACGCCGAACGATCGCCTTTATACACTTGACAAGCGCGACAGCGACTTTCCTTTAAGCCGCTTTGCGATCCGTATACGCGTCATGCGCTTGTGCAAACATACCCGAGTGTCGTTAACTGTTTCCATGTGTGTGTATATATATATATATATATACTACAAGAGCAACACTTGTTGACTTTTCTCGCCGCATGGTGTGTGAAAGCAGCGCAAGGTGCGTGTATGTTTCTTTAGGAAATTGAGGAGAGAGAGAGAGAGAGAAAAGGCGTGCGCGTCTCCAAGAGTGTATATGTATATATATATATATATACTCGTCGCTTGGTGTATCCATCCCAGGGGGTCTGCAAGGAGAGATTTCTATGGGGTTTCACGGTGTTTGTGTCGATGTATGGAGGTGTAATGAGATTGACGAGAGAAGAAGTGGATTGAGAATTGGGGTTGGTCTTTTTAGTAGGTAGTATAGATGGGAAGAAAATTTTGAAGGAATTTCAAGTAATTGGAAATAGGTAGGATGTATGAGAAGAATGAATGAACGATTAAAATAAGGTTATGAAATTTATGCGAATGTAAGAATTAAATATTAAGTAAGAAAAATGGTGGAGGTAAAGAGAATAATTACGTAATTACATTCATCCCAAATGAATGTCAGTATAGAAAATCAATTTAAATATCGTTTAATTAATTGAACAAAAGACAAAGTAATTAAAGTGGAATATAATACAGGCCGTCGGAGACGTTCCCTTATTGTCTATTTTAATTATTAATGAGCTCAATGACCCCACTGTAATTGCATCAGAAGCTGTCTTTCAAGCGGAAAAATCGATTTCTTTTTATCTTTATGCTTTTGTGTGCGCCATACAGAAGATCGAGGTCAGAAGGTTAATGAAAAAAAGGTTTTTGAGAAATTGTCGTCACGATCATTCTACTTTTTCAAGTGTACTAGCGTTCCTTTTGAAGCGATTTGTTTATAGGTTTATAGTTTGTTAAATTAAATATATATTAAAATCATTAAATATATTAAACCGTAATACTTTTCTTCAATTCACTGTCATTGAGATTCATTCAAACAATATTTCACCAAAGTTTATATACAATCATATATTTAAAGTAAACGCTCGGCATTTGGTTTGAACAATAGTTGTTGAAATATATATAATCCTCTTTTAAAAAGATTTAAATACACTCTAACGAGCTCAACAATGGCTTTGATTTATTATAACAATTGCTTTTCAACCTGACGAAAAAAAAATCGTATATAAATTCACTTGAACCGTTATATATCATCATTAAAGAAATAAAGAACAAAAAACCCTAAAGTAGACCAAATCAAGCGTATAATAAAGGCAAACCACTCCCACTTCCGTAATCGGGCCAAAGCATTTCTTGAATTACGAAAAAAAAAGAAGAAAAAAATAGCTCCGAAACACTATATCCTCCCTATATATATAGAGAGAAAGTCTCTCTCACTCTCTTTCCCTACGCGTAATACCATCCGCGCACTCGGAACCGTAAACCCCGTCGACCACTTCCACACACACACGCTCGCGTATATACTAAACTACCTCCGCATCACCGGAAAAATCAATACGTATACACACTCTCTTTCTCCGTCACTCGAACTGCAACAAATATTTAGACAGTGTGCGCGGAGTGAGAAAAATACAGAGAAAGAGAGAAACGATTTGCGACGTTATAACCCAAAAAGGTACTACTACTACTACTGCTTACTATAGTGTACGCGAGCGTGCCGAAATCCGGTTACCAACAATTTTTTTCGTATATGTATATATACGCGCCCTCGATATGTATTATTCATATCTGACTTTGGTAATTTTGCAGTAACGACGTTCGGCGAGGAAATTTTTCATAGGCAATTAAGCGGTAATATTCGGCCGCCGGTTTGTTTTTTTTTATAGCTGTGGAGGTATAAAGGTGAAATGGTTATATATAGATTAGCGGTATATTGCGCAGTGTGGCACGGCGTTGCATAAATATAAAAAGAAAAAAGAGCGAAAATTGGAGTGAAGAGTTTCGTAACGGTGAATTAAATTGGCGCCAATTGATTGTATATATACAAAGGAATAGAATATGATTTTACTGCTTATACTTTAGGATTTCTAAACAACAGTCAATACATAAGTATTACAAAATCGAGGTTGAAGAATCTTCGGTGAAGTTCCCGAAGAACTACAATAAATATATATATTTGGTGAAAACCGATTCTGGGTATTATTGATTTGCTATAAAAAAAAGAAACGGTAGCGCTCGGAGCGCGTTCAAAAACCTTTCAATAATGACTCTGCAGTCTCGTGTCCTATTGCGCTGAAATGCTCGCAGGAGGAGAGCAGAACCTACTTAAAAAAATTGCTACATTTATTTTTAAATCAGCATAAATTATACTCGGCAAAGCCATTTGAAAGAAAGCTTTCACGTGTTGTGTGCAGAAGATTGTTTCCTTTTTTCTTTTATTTTGACTTTTTCTTTACTGTGAAACTGTCGAACGATGTTTAGTTCTTAACACCTTTTTTCTAGTAAAAATGGTTCGATATATCGAGTGGACGTTTGAAATTGTTAGGTTGGAAAACGAGTATATGTGTGTGAGATAAATAATTAAAAAGATATTTCGAAGTATTATTTTGGATAAGGATTCGACCGTTTATGAAATAATTCTAATTCTGATGTAAACTATTTCTCAAAACGAATTCTATATATATTAAATGTTAGTTATATAATAGTGAAAAACGTATTAAAATAAATACCTTTTTGCAGTGCCGAATTTCCTAATTTAATATATTATATATTTAGTAGTTCAACAACTGAAATTTTCCTTTATATTAATGTAATTATGTTTATTTTAAATACAGCGCTATATTAATATAAGCTTGATTCAAGTAATATCTTAGATTAATATGTTATATGTAATAAAATAAGTGTATATACACAGAAGCTAAATCTCATACTTTAAATTGTGTATACTCTGCCTTGTTTCGTCCCAGCCACAATGGGCTCCTATAAAGACTATATAACTCATTATACTTACAAGCCGTTTAATTTAATAAATATAAGTTAAATTTCTCTTATAATATTAGCTAAAGAATACGTCTATACCAATTTATCTAATAACAAAATATATTAACTACAAACAAAAATCATCGATCTCTTCCTATTTTATTACAACTTTTATACCGTCGTTTACCATCACTTACACATGAAACAGCCACAGAATATAAATAGAAACCTAAAAATCAAATTGTATTAATATTTTTATTTCTATACCCAACCCTAAAACAAAAATTTAATACACCCCTCGTGGCCATCCAATAATTCCTCACATTCAACAAGCCACAACGCAAACCAACATTATTCCCATTTTCAGTCCACCTACGGTACCACTATACTACCACCCAATCTAATCGCGTCGTCGCACCTATCCATCTCTCCTCTCTCTCTCCGCAGCTTCTTTTTTTTCCTCCTCTCGCGTCGCGTCGCGCGTTCCACTTTGCTATATACTGCAGCAGCTTTCTGCACGCTATCCGTCTCTCTCTCTCTCTATCTTTCTCTCGACGATGTGTCTATATAAACATCCATCTTCGCTAGCTAGTGTCGATGACTCGATCGCGCGCGCGTGTATAATTAACCCAAGCCAATGTCCATTGCACTCGTTCTCGTAAAACATATATATATATATAGGAGGAAGGGGGTTTCGTATGAACACAGGGATCAGGTAGAATTTGGGTGGTAGTTGGATTTCTATATACTGATAGGATAAGTGGTAAGGTGATGGGCAGTAAGTATAAAGAAGACATTTTGGATGATGATTGTCCAATTTTCCAGTAAAAAGGAAGAGTGTAGTTGTTCGCTCGTATAATAACCCACGTTTGTGAAACTTTCAGTTTGATTCGCAAGCTAGGGGTAATTTTCAGGTCACTTAAAGGTACCGGACATATGTATATAATATATACTTTAGGTAACTTCAATTCAAGTTCAATTAGCGAATTTCCGTTCTTCCGTGTACGTGAAAGACACTATATGGCAACATTTATTAATACACTTCCAGTTTATCGCTGTATACGATTATTGAACAACAATTAACACACTTCCATATCAAAATCACTATATATATGTAGGTGTTATGAAATTTCAGAGTTCATTAACCTCATTCGTACACCGCGATATCATACCATGTTACGTAAACTTACGCAACCACGTCAGTGTTATATTACATTTTTCAACAAACCATATCCACCCGTCGTCCATACAAATTGCAAAATCTTGTATATGACGTATATACAAACAAACAAAACGTACATATACCACTACGTTACACAACGTGTTCCCAAAAAACTGCAAGTTTGAAATAAAAACTATCTCACTACTTCTCTCTTTCACCGCATCAAGAGAGAAAATTAAACTCGGAATTAAAAAGGGGACCAGCCAGCGCCAACCAACGAGGGAATCCCCGGAGGCGCAACGTCGGCATCAGCTCGAATTTTTTCGCGCGAGAGAGAGAGAGCGGAAGTAGCGCGAGCGCACAAACAAAGGCCCCGAGGCGTTCCGCTGGCCAGAGCCGACGTATCAGCTGTCTCTCTCTCTCTCATGGCCTGTCTGTTGAACTTTTTTTCTTCCTCCCTCGACGGCGCGGTTGGGTTATTTTTTTCCACGTCGTCGTCGTCGACGGCGTCGTCAGTCCCAGGGGCAGGTGAGCGTCACGCATCGTAAACCCCCACATGGGACGAGTCTATAGTCTATGTGTGTTTGTGTGTGTGCAGAATATAAGTGTGGGTGTAGATATATATGTGTGTGATCGGATTTCTCTTCCGAAAGAGTTTCATTGGAAGTTTTTGTGATGGATTGTTTGTTATTGTTTTCGTATATACCGTGAAGGTAAAGTTTGCAGTTTATATATAATAGAAATAGATTCTCGAATTCAACAATGAACTTTCTTATCTAAATAATAAGAACTATCTTAAATATTCGAACGATGATTATAAATATAGAACAGGAAAATTATAATTAATCGAACGTACACAAGTTACTGATCAATTCTTAGATTGATATAGGAAAAAAGATAAGTTATTCTACACATCAACCGCTTAGTATATATTTCGACTACGTTTTCAACAACATTTTCCCTAACCATACCGGCCACATACCACCTCTCCTCCCTTCCTCATTACCCATTATAACGCACTCATCCCTTTCCCCTGAACACCAACACCTCCCGCAGCGATAAACAACACTCGCTCTCTCCCTCCCACCTCCCATTAAAACCCTTCACTCTCCCTTGTCCTCTCTCTCTCTCTCTCTCTATATATCCCTTCTGTCTCTCACGCGACGGTCATCCAAAAAATTACGCTCCGGTCATCGCGTTAATAACTAATGAAATTTCACGACGTCTGCTTTCCTCGAACGCCATTTCAACTCTGACCCAGTAGCGCGCATTTATATCCATTATATTCCTCCCCTTCCTTTCCCCCGATAAACTCGATTGCGTGATTACGCGCAAGCGTATATATATATATGTGAGTGTGCAACTGCCGCTCTCTAATGCCCGTAATTAGTGGATTATATTGCTCCCGTTGCCGAATATCGCGAGAGCGACTGTGTGTATATGTGAGGAGAGGCATATGCGCGGGTGGGAAGCACATATATATCGTCGTGTGTGTGTGTGTTGCGAAGGGTAGGGAAGAAAGAGAGAGAGCGGGTAGCAGCTTTGTGCACAGCTGGGTAATGAGTTTGGGTGAGGAGTGAGAGGTAGACGAGAAACGAGGGTTTTGGCGTCACTACATATGTGTATGTGTGTGTGTGAGAGTTCAAGAATGTCAAGTTTGAGGAAGTAGAGGGTGCGACATATGGCTGTAAGTGGCTTGGGGTTGAGGTGGTTTTTGAGTTACGATGAAGGGTGGTTAGGCTTGTTTCGTAAATGCATTGCAATTATGACATTTCGGTAAATGTGAGGATGCATTTGGAGAGGCTTTTTCAATTTGGGGAAAGAAGTTCTTTTTGGTGAATATATGAATGAAGCATATATATATAAAAGAGAATATTCTATAAGAGAACAAACAATTGAATGATTTTTTATGTTTACTTTTTAATTCATTTTATAAATTCAATTTATTACAAAATTAGATTCATTCTGGAGTATTATATGCGTATAATTTATAATAATTCACTAACTTAAAACTATCACTGTGAAACCCTTTTGTAATCAATCAATTTTCATAATTTCTTTTATCAACATGACAGAATATAATTTACTTATGCGAAAGAAAATAACTCTAATTGCAATCAAGGTAAAAAACCAGTATTCAATTTCTACAAAATAAACGTATTATATTGTATTTCTATAATCATTTTTGTAAACCTCACTACAAAGAAACTGCAAACTAATCTCGAAACTAGTTGTTTCCAATATTATATCCAAACGATCATTAGCTTAATATGACCGAACTCACTTAAAATTTAATACAACATTTTACGTTGACTGCTATTTCATAAACTCCATGAACTTCTACTCGCAATAAACTTCCATTCAAATTAAAACAAACCAGCATTAGTACGCTATGCCAGCAAAAAAAAAATACACAATTATCTTGTCGGAGAGCGAGCACGACAAACACAACGATCGAATGCACGATATTTTCTCAACCACCGCGCGGCTATATAACTTCCTCCCCAACGGCGACGACGAAAAAAAAACAACATTAACGATTGCCTCATTACGCACGGCCGTCGTTTTTTTTTTTCTTTTTTCTTTCTCCATATTCATACGCAGCCGTACATTAAACAAAGCCTGCGTGCGCAAACACACAATTATATCCCCATCGTATAGTATACATACACACACACACACAGAGAGAGAGACACTGCATCGATTCCTTATAGGTACATACACGCGAAAATCCCGCCACTGTATACAGTATTTACGAAAAAAAAGAAGAAGAAAAAAAACGAAACAGTCTTTTTATATACACATGGAATGCGCAGCAAGCGTGCATTACTTTTGCTCGTTATGTCACTGCTGATTGGTATTACCGAACTCTTTAATTTTGCGCTTAATTATGGCGAAATATGTGGTGCATAACTATAGAGGCGGGTAGGCAGTATTAGTAATTAGTTTACTCGTGCCGGGGACAGTAGCAATTTGACCGAGAGTGGTAGAGTAATAAACCTCCCCCTCTATAATGCACGCTAATGGCGCATGCCTAGGATGTCGTTAAATTGTTGTTAAATAAAGGGCTGAGAGATATCTATGAATATCTTCGACGAAAATTCATAAAGTCTTATATATAGGGACTGTAATTATTGAAGTTTTTTTTTGACGCTATACCTTGTGTGCAAATATTAGCAAGAACTTTACTTTCGAAATTCTCGTGACTTTAAGCCTACGTTTTGTGTTATAGTATTGTTCTAGTATTGTTTACAGTGTTATTGTATAGTAGTGTTATAATATTAATTTTCGAAATAGTATTAAAAAAACTAGTATTTCTAATTGTTACCATAATCCAGTTTAGTATTATGGACATAATCGTTAATGTTTATGTATTCTTCTTATAAAAAAAATTCCGACTTCATCGAACTATTTTATTATCATTGTATGACAACAGTAGTTCATGTAATTAAATATTGTAACTCAGAAATATATTCTACGTAAAGTTGACACTCGTCACTTTATAATGAATCTTCATCCAGAATAAATATACAATAAATAAATAATATATAAATAAATATATACTTGATTCTATAAAATTTCGCTACAGTATTCTTTTATAAATTAATCAATGATAAAACATTGATAAAATTAGTCAAATAAACTATTAAAAATAAAAATACACTTCACATTAAATATATATTTACTACCAACAATAAACTTAAAACTTATGGAACCAGTTACTTTCTTCACTGATTTCGCATAATTCACATCAACGCCACCTGACTTTCCACTCCATTATTCTAAAAAAAAACAAAGTCAAAACCTATTAATAACGATCGCGATGAAATCCATCATACCAAAAAAAAAAACATCATCTCTACAAATTCTCCCTTCCTATCGCACTGATCCTCACCGCACCCCACGACAATCTATAAAATCCCCCATTCCTTTCAAAAACCCTCGTCCACCTTTACCTCACGAAAAAAAAACTCCTCACTTACCCACCCACACATACAACTCTTTGGCGTATATACAGCAAAAGCAACGGAAATCGCGGCTATATGCACTTGCGCGCGTTACGGCGCCAAGAGATCGAAAGGGAAGTTCCGCCGCGCGCGAAAGGCAAAGTTGAACGCTCGCGCGAGCGCACACAGGCCGCCGCCGGAGTCTATTACTCAGCGGCGGGCGCATCTTAAATTACTTCGGACTGGAAAGTCTGCTAGTGTATGTAGTATATATATACATATATATATATGTAGAGGAGTATAGAAGATTCCTTTTACGTGGCCACGAGGTAGTAGCAAGCGAGCCATTGTACGCGAGCTGGCGAGGCCCGAGTTAAGCGCGAGTATTGATTTGTTTGAGTGCGCGCATGCGGTGCGTTCAGCTGTGTATGGATATATATATATGTGTGTGTAGGTGAGTGTTCGGTAAGTTGAGTGAATAAGGAAAGAAATTCAGAAAAATAAAACGATTTTAGGTTCGTCTCGTGGTTACTGTTTTATTTATGTAGGATTTTTTTTATTATTATTATTATTATTTTTTTAGTAGGTTTATTTGTAAAGAGATAGTATCGTTTTAATTGTATATAGATTATAATTTTATTGACACTATGATAAGTGTATAATAAATGGATAAATCTAAAAATGTTCTCTTAAAATACTAAAAATTGAAGGTATACATTTAGTTTTTTCGAAATTTCACACGGGTTGTAAAGTTTTACAAAAATTCCATATCTATTGTTAATTTTTATTCATAAACATTGTATTGTATCATTTTTTTTTGCTTTTCTTCTATTATTAATTAAAAGTTAAAATTTAATAAATTCATAACATAAATAATTGAGTTAAAAATTTATATGTATTGCAATTTAAAATTCATCACCTCCTATTATAGAAATAATTTATTCCTCTTTATATGCATACATATTTAACTAAATATATTTTTGGGATATTGTAGAATGAATATTTTAAAATCATCAGTCATTATCATACTCCTGAAATAATGCATAAATAATATAAATCTCTTTAAATATACGTACATGGTATAAATCCTGTTTTATACAGCCCTTTCACCGACATCTTTTCTGATTAAATAAAAACTTAAATAAACAACTGTAGTGAAAGATACTTTGTGGATAATTTTGAAGTACAGAATTTTTTGATCTATTTTTCCAGTAAAATATTTAAATGTATATAACACATCCACCTTGACCAAACCGCCTTTGCTAATTTCCTAATTGGTTTCCCAAAATTCAAAAAAAATTCAACATTATAATCCTCTCCAGAGAACATCCCACTACCATATAGTATTCCCATCCAAAAAAATTCCCAAATTGAAAAAGAAAAAACCCATCTCGTTCTCTTCTCCTAATATTCTCTCTCTGCTTACCATACATATATACCTATATACTCTTCACAATCCCGAACAATATCCCGATCCACGTATCGATCCACACGCGCGAGCACGAGACCGTTGCCTAACGAACGCCAGCGTATGCGGTAAATTCATTAAGATTAAAAACGAATTTCCCTTTCTCTCTCTCTCTCTCGATTTCGTGACTATATATATACATATAGACAGCGCAGACAGACGTACGCCATACGGAAATGTGTTTGTACGATATATCGATCGCTGCCGAGTGAGCGAACGCTTGGGACAAAGTCACGGTAGGTATATATTATAGAAGTAAGTGAGAGAGAGAGAAAGCTTTCTCTTGCAGGAAGAAAAAGAGACTTCGTATATGCACGTGTGTGTGTGTGTTGCATGATTCGCTGGAAAATTCGAGCAGTGGTGATTTTTTTTTTTAAGAAGGGGTGAGTAGCGCTGAGGGTGCGTGATTGATGGAGGATATAGGTGAGGGGACGTGATGTAGGGATTTTTTTTTATGGTAATTTTTTTTTTTGTAGAGTGGTTTTGGGGAGATAGGTGTTATCGTTGTTGTTTCTTTATTATAAGTTTACCCAAGGAATTTTAAACTGGCTGTAAATAATTATTATTGTTTATGTAATGTTATCTGTAACTTAAAGATATAAAGATATTTACATTATATAATAAAAATTTTATTGAAAAAAAAATCTTCAAGTTGTTAATATGTATACTATACAAATAAAAGTTCATAGCATTTTACTTCGAAACTGTGACTTGTAACCTTATAGGTTATTCATGCTATATGTAGTTTTAAACTTTATTCTTCTCCGATATTATATACATATATATGTTTATCAAGATGATGTAACTCCCTCATTATAATTTTTCTTTTATATATATATATACGCATATAAATAAACTATCAGATTTATATTAACAGTACCAAAATATCAAAAAACCACACTTAAGTTATACCAAACAAAATATTCCTCCCCAAAAAAATACCATCAGCACACATACACCAACTCGTACCACCCAATCTTTTGCAAAAATTATCCTTCTCACACACATCCATCATCATCATCATCCTCTCACGGTCTCGCCAAATCATCCTTCGAACTCCACTCCATTCCACTCTCTCTCTCTTTTCTCACGTCCCTCTCTCTCTGAAACCGCAACCTCCTCTGCATCTCTCTCTCTTACTATACACATCCAGGAAACAGCTAATCACGCGGCACCACACACAGGGCATATAATACCCCGAAACAGCCGCATAGCACATATGCGTTGCACGCGCGTCTGCACAACCGTCGCGGGACCCATACGCGCATCATGCTGCTGCTGCTGCTGCATTCGCGTGTGTGCGTTCGCGCGCGCACGTGACCGGCGTCTCGAAATCGGTCGTACGGTTTATATATGTACGCGGGATTACGGGAAATCGCGAGGGTTCGCTCGCGCACGTGTAGATATAAATATATATATATGCTTTTACTTTTGAACGTGGGTGGTGATGAGTAGTATAAGAGATGTAGGTATAGGAGAGGAACGAGACGAAGGTGATGCCAAAAATGTTTGGTAATAAGTATTGGTATTACGAATGTATGTGTGGCTTGACGTGGAAGGGTTTTTTGTAGTTATAATATGTGGATATCGATATCGCGTCATAAAGAAATTGTTGGACTATATATACTGCATGTGTATAGGATCTCGATGATTTAGGGAAAACTATGAAATCTTTCGGTTTACATACGAACGCGCGTCATTTGTATTATACGGTCTTATAACTGTATACAGATCAGCCAACGCTATCGTTTATTCGTTTTCAAACGTATTCGCTACAAATCTTGTCATATACGAGGAAGATGTAAAATATCCGTATACGTTATTGTACCAATTTAACATAAGCTTCAAACTTTATTTTCCTACTTATAGTCAATCTATGAACACCGGAAATCCGCTTACAAGATTTATTAAATTTATTTATATATCTTTCGTTAATACTCGGAAATATTATCGCAAAACTTGACACAATTATAATATTTCTATAACGAGCAAAACAAGCTACAATAAACCGAAAGAGAACCGATCCCAATACCTATATATATATTTCCAATAGTTCTAGATTTTTCTTATACAACCGACTATATATATATATATAAAAATCAAAACCCTGGATTTCTTATCACCTCCGCGAACTTCACTTTCTTTTTACGAACAACAATAAACCTACTAAACCCATCATAACTATATACACTGAATATCTATATACACATTCTCAGTAAGCAAAGAAAACCCACCTACACACCCGCATTAATTGCACCGAACGACCAAGCTGATTACGACGTTCGGCTTTTATCCGCGCGTGCGCGCCGTTTAATTTTTTAACCATCGTAAAGGCGCGCTCACGAGGACACCGCAATCTAGGGTACAGAGGATGAACCGATCGTAAAAATTGTACACGGTTGCGCGGTATGTGGGACAGGATTTGGTATAGGCGGTAAGTTTAACAACCTGAATTGGTGTCGCGTTGGTGGTTTCTGTGATTCGTCAAGTGAAATGACATAAAGGTGGTTGTAGGCCGATGCTGGACTGAGATATGGGAGATTTGATTGGGAGGGTAATGCATAAATTTCGTCCAGTTTCGTATATATAAATGCTCAACGATAATTGATATAAAGCAGTAGATAGAATATTACGAGGGGGGGAAAGTTTTTCTCCAACGAAGTGTAATTAGTAAGTTTGTATAGAGTACTTTTGAATAATGTATATATACGATTGGATATATTTACATTGGTATAAATACACACCAACCGGCCTCTATTAAACTTACATTAACCATTAAGCATATCGCTCATCTTACAAAAAAAAAATATTTTCATTTTTCGGGCAATGAGAACGGATACCATATCGTGCAATTAGAACGAACGAAGGTAACCAGCAACGAACCTTCCAGCAACCCTTAAATATCAGCGTTACTCAAGACAATGCCAAATGCACACAGTCTACTCAAACCCCGCACCACAATTCTCATAAATCACAATAATAATACCCACTTTCCACACACACACACACACACACACCCGTTCATATACAAAAATTTTCGAATCATTAAGAATTTCTACCCCTCCAACACACCTACACACATCTTGCTATGAAATCTCACCCACCCTTCATATATATATATATATATATAGGAACACCCATACATACATACATACACACCACACATCGCATGTTAAAACACGCGCAAAGAGGTAGAGGGTGGGAGAGAGAGGGCGCAAGAACCGTATAACCTCGCGGAGAGAGAGAGCGCGCGTTGCGCACGACGATGGGCCGCGTCACGCGAAGAATGGGCGGGGATTCCAAAAATAGAACCATTACCGATAAGACCAACGCTAGTGGTGGTAGTAGTAGTAGGCAGGCGCGCCGAACGGGGTAGAGGCGCTGATGGCAGGTGATAAAGCAAAGGGAAATGGGCTGAGGCCGACGTCGGGGTTGTGTACGATGTGTATGTGTGTGTGTGTAGGTGTAGGTGCATGAAGAGGGGAAGTAAGAGAGAGAGAGAGAGAGAGAAAATTGCGCCGGTTAGAAAGTCGTTCGGGAATTCGCGAGAATTTTAGTTTCTTTTACGAGGTAGAGGTAGAAAAAGAGAGAGAGAGAGTGGTGGTAGAATGAGGTTGTGTTTAATGTTTCGCGTTTTTTTTTAAAGGGGTGGAGGGTTAGAGGGAACGAGAAGATTGGATTTTTCTTTTTTAGAGGGCTGAATTGGGGTCTTTTGTTGTCGATGCTTTATGTTGCGTAATATTTTTTTTTTTTTTTTAATGTATATCGGAACCGGTGATGTCATGGTTGCTCTTTTTTTTGGCTTAAACAGTAGTGGTACTGTAATGAGTGAGTGCGAAATGAGAATTTGTAGGATAATAAAACCAAAATTATTCCCTTATCCGAACCGATAACTTTTATATACAAACTAGTCTACAAAAAACTCTCTCCTTCTAACTCTCAAACCAATAATATAAGTCTTATCTACATTTCTGAACTTCCAAAGCTAATACTCCTTCACCCTACATACGCTTTTACGCGAAGAATTCCGTTCGGACTGGATCCAACCTTTCAACGCACACACACACACACAAACAAACATAAACTTCACTCCCTCTCATTCCCTTTGCGTCACCTTATACAATCAATGTAATTAAACCTCCACACATACATACACATATATACACAAATACAATACGCGTGTATTATTGCGTCCTCACTATACTCCTCTCATTACCATCCCCGCGCGTAAATTCATCCGCGTTTCCACAAATCCTACACCATTCGCTTTGCTAAAGAAGAAAAAAAAAACAGCAACGAGCCTGCATAACTTAAATACTCCCTTGCCCGCAGAGGGTAGCGCTTATCATTCGTCCGCGATCTCTTTCTATTGCCTATGTATATATATATATATATATGTGTGTGTGTATATGTGTGTGTATGTATGGGTACACTCTCCCCCTGTTGTTGCGTGCGCTCGACACGACGTTATTTTTTTTTTTCCATTCTCGGAACAACGAGGTGGTAGTAGCAGCCGCGTGTGTGTCTGAATTTTTTAGAGCGCGCGTGTTGTGTATGGAACGGTGGTATATAGTGATAAGAACTTTTTACGTGGGGATATGTATATGTATGTATGTGTGGAGATAACAGTAGGACGTGGTGCGATGGTTACGCGCGCGCGGGGTTGTGTAACCACCGTAGTATAGGTATATATATATATATATATATTTGTTGCAAGGTTCGGTCGGTGGTATATAGGTTTGAATGTTATAACGTAATAGAATATATATATATATACGTTGGTTTTAGAACGTTTTTTTTTTCTTCATTTATTTTAATTTACTGGTTATTAAGATTGTCGTCAACTTTATGAACTCATATATAAATTATACGTTATACGAGCTGCAATTTGCTCGGATTGCTCGCATAAAATTTGATTATTATATAATTTTAAAATTGCAATCTTGGTTACACACACACATGGTATTAAGAAGAAATGGATCATTATAAAAAACATATTTACTCCGTTAAAATTTTCTGCACATCTTTCCGAAAATTTGGGTTTATATTTTAGAAAAAAAAACAAAATGAGGTTAATAACGCCCTATACTGGAAACTTCGCTTCTATATACATATATAATAGACACGCGCGCGCATATATATAACGTCTGCAGGTGACCATTACACAATATATATATCCTGTGCTTGACCTATCCAACAAAGTTTCGTAACTATACGTATACATGAGTATATGCAGTGAGCATACATATGTATGTGTATATTCAACAACATTGTACATTGAGAGAGGGACGTAGTCCTTTCCCTTCCAATATACGCGGCTGGTCATTAACCCTCGGCCCCGCGTCGTGAATGAAAATGAAGGGTGTGTTTTGCTTTTCTTTTATTCTCTTTCTTTCAGGATTTTACGTATGCACACGTGTGTGTGTGCGCATGTCGTGCACGCGCATTAGATTAAATTTTCGATAAAGTTATGGGCCTTTGGCACGCACGCACTATGGTTCTTTCGCATCTTTTTTACGATATGGTGGATGCGGAAAGGGTTTCGAACGGTAGCTGAGTGGTGGTATATTTTTGTTTAGGGAATGTGTTGTTTTGAAGCGGTAGAATATTTTTATAATAATATTTGGGTTCCGTGGATATTGTGCGTCTAATGCGCTGTTGCAGTTATTAGAATAAAAATAGGTAATGTTTCAAAAAATACACAAAAAGTCATTTATTACTGGAACGCCGTACACGTAAATTTGTAACAAAAAATATAACTTGCGATAACCAGCTTCCAGTTGCTTTTTCCAAATTAAAAATGTTGATTTCAAACTAGATAAAAGCTGTTTTTCTTTAGTTTCATTTTATTTATCCCAAATTCGAGTAGAGCCTTTCTGAGATAAATGGCTAAAAGTTAAAAAAAAAGCTTTTTTTACAATTTTTTTAAATTTTCAATCCTTAAAATAAAAGGTTTTACAGGCACTTTTCGCTGTTAATGTTTTTCCTCTTGTAAAATGTGGTACAAAAAGTAAAAGAAGAACCAGGACAGGACGGTGTACCGTGAATAAAATGTTTACCAAGTTTTGAGAACACGAAATAGTATAGTCATGTAATATCTCTTGTCTGTTTAGTAAAATAATATAAACAAAAATTTCGTAAAATAATTACAATATTTTATAATAATATTGTAAAAATATCGTATTTTATCAAGCGATTTAAAATAATTATATACTTTAACCAATTTATACATTGCATGTTATAACTAGAGCTCAATAAAGGAAAAAAAGGTCAGTCCGTTCTAATCCAGCCTAACATATTGTACCCACACTCTGGGGAATAGTATATAAATTTCAAAGTTTCCACTCGCCTAGTTCTATATTCCACCATTGTACGTTAAAACATTTCAGTTGTAAAAATGACAATTTTCTATTTTTAAAAATCCTTCAATAACAAACCCGGCACTCGCTATTTTTACCACAAACCCCTCCTATAATCTCTCACAACGAAATAACACAAGTCGAAACAAAACCTAACCCACCACCACCACCTCGTGCCGTTCTTTTACAATAGCGTTTAAAAATAAAAAAAAAGAACCGCCTACACGCGCGTGCGAAATTAAACAACACGCTCGCACGAATGATCGCTTTACTGCCTAATTTAACTTGTAAATGCAATATGTGTATATATATATATATATATATATATATATATATATATAACTGGCACGCGGGTCGTACGATCCTTACGAATACTTACTCTCGCTCATTACGCGCGAGGAAATTTCGATCTCGGCCGTATAGTATAGAGCGCAAAGCTCGTTAAAAGCCTTTTTACGAGGCCGCACGCGCGCGACTCGCGCGTATCGCCATAGCAATAAAGGAGCGTACGAGCGAAGTGCGCGCGACGTCGAGTCCTTAAAACTAGCCAGGCCTAGTGTATTATATATATATATATATAAAAAGGTTCGTTGGTCGGTGATGAGTTTCCGTGGGCCGCGTAAAATTGTGTTCGCATGTCTGTGTGTGTGTATGTAACGATGGCATTTTGGATTTTCGGTGTTTTTTAAAATGCAGAGGTTGCGACGAATTTGTTTTATATTATATGATTAGTTGTTATAAACTATATTTTTTTTACGGTTCCTACTATGTAAAGAGAACATTCAACAACTTCGCGTTGAAAGACTGTAAAAAAGTGTAAGCGGTTGTGTCGAATGGCGAAATCTTCGAATATAGATAAGTCGCAGCTGATTATGCGTTTCTTTTATTTAACTCGTCGGCTCTCGTTTTCTTTTTTTATGATCTAATTTAAATTTAGCCTATTCGAACGAGCTTTGTTCGTGTAACAGTTACATAATGCCATATTGTAAGTATAGTTAAAAGAACCTAAAGAAAGATCTTAACACGATTATCAATTTGCTTTGCTCGGTTCGCCAAACCTTAGAGCAAAGAGGAAAAACCTCTTACCCAATAAAATATAACTATATATATATACTGTACAACCATTTCCTTTATTTCAATATATACTTCGATTTCATCGGTATTCCAGCCTCTATTATATACCAACTTAATCCCCAAAATAAAACTCACTCGTGTCCAGCCTATACATACACCTTTCCTCCTCGACCTCCCTATATATATATATATATAATCAAAAACATAAGACAATCGCATATATATATAAAAAATATCAATCCCATACCTAATATACCCTTCATAATCCCTATACCCTCCTCGCATCCAGTCATTACCTAGAAAATCCCTGACGCGGCGGCAGAAATGTAAAATATCCCGCACCAGCTCCCACCGGAAAAGACTTCTCCAACGTGGATGGAAAGAAGGGGAGAGAGAGAGAGAGAGGGTATATAGCAATATGGGCCGACGCTTTCGTTCCATACAAATGAGCTCTGAGCTCTCTCTCTCTCTCTCTCTCTCTCTCTCTCTATTTTTCCTTTGCGCGCGTGGTTGCCTGTGTGTGTATATATATATATATATATGTGTGTGCGTGAAAATAAGAAGATGGAAAAAAACTGGCGGCGGTACGGCGGCGGCGCAGTAACGGCGGAAGGCTTGAGTGGCGTTTCTACGAGGGAATCGCGTGACCGAACTCGCGGATCAATAGTCACCGCGGCGAGGATACGAGAGAGAGAGAGAGAAGGAAGGCGGCGGCGGTATATAGCAGTAGCAGCAATGGCAAGCGGGCAGGTAGGAGCGAGAGAGTTACATGCACGTAATAAAGCCACGGCGGCGCCGGTGGTACCGGTAGGGTAGACCCGATGAGCGATCGCCGGGGCTGATAGCGGTGGTTAGGGTGGGTGGAGGAGGTGGTGGTGGAGAGAACGGATGGCTATGCGAGAGAGAGAGAGAGAGGTGGGAAGGTGGAAGGAAGGATGGTTTTTAGAAGGTTGCGATGGTAGTGGTATACGTATATGGTTGATGTAGCTGTAGAAGTTTGGTAGAGAGAGGTGAGAGTGTAGGAATATATATATATATGCTGGATGGTTGTAGTTTTCGACGTGGATATTGCTTTAGTTGAGGTCCCGTTGATGGTGTAACTTGTAGCTTGATGAAAAATTAATATAAGCTTTTTTGAAAACTACTTTTTTAACTTTTGATAAATGATTTTCGTTAGTTAATCTCTCTTGCTTGTTAAAGTGGTCTCGCGCGGTTCATATAGATTTTTCAAAGAACATGACTTGATGGAATATTTTAACGATCGATTTAATACTAAAAGATTTAATACGAACATTTTAGATAAAAGTTAATCATATTCTGAATATTTAATGTAATTTTTACTACAAATGCGTAAGAATTTTACCATCGCATTTTATATTAGATTTCGAAATACATTACACTCTAGGGCAAGTATACTTTCAAATATAAATATGATCTAATAAAACTATAGGTTTTGAAACATTCAGAACTTATTTTTTAATAATATTTAGGAATAAAATTGTTTTTTACAAAAAATAACAACCGTCCATCAAATATAAATATCATATTTTTATAACATTATTGTATTGTATATTATTATTGTATTGTACCAATATTATTATTAAAATAATAAAAACGATACGACCACTAAAAGTTTAGTTTTCTCTCTACTAGTTTGATCACACCTATAATTTACATTATCCTAAACCGCAGTCCCCATGTTTACCTTTTATCCAAAAGACAAGTCAAATTGCACATACCAAAATAAAAAAATAAAAACTCACCGCCGTCCCACCGAAACTTTGAAATCTAAAAAAGAAAAACGACCCAGCAGCTCCTTTCTCTTTACTTTATCCCTTTCTTCCATCCTCACTGTCATCCTCCATTCTCCCATCTCTCATTCTCTCTTCGCAACCATAATTCGCCGATTACACGCTATTTCATACCCACGTTCCCCTTTTTTTTCTGAGGTTTGAAGCCTTCCGGCGTCTACCTTGCCCACACAATGCTCCAAAACGAAAGTTTTCGAGCATATTTTTTCTCCACTGTATGTGTGTGTGCGTGTATATATATTTCTTGGCCATTTAATTTTAGCCGCATCGTCGTCGTTGGGCCGACAGGGCACAAGAAAGAAAGAGCTTGCACGCGTGCACGATATCTTTGTGCTCCAAGCACACGCAGGAGTTTTTTTTTGCAAAGAGCTGCCACGTATAGCAAAGCGAAATGAGTCTATACGGAGAAACTGTAAAAACTGCGAATGAGGCTTTGCAGGTTGCAGTTTTAAATAGATTTATTATTAGGAGTGGAGGTTGTGATGTGAAAAGGTAACGATAATTTAAGGGGTTGGTCGTTGATGTAAGTAAAATATGTTATGAAATGTTTAATATATAATTTTTTTATCTCGATGTAATATAAAGAAAGTAAATATCTTGAGAAAGGCCATATATTACAAATTCCAGTAAATCGTTATTTATATTTTTTATTAGTAAGCTGCATCTAAGAAAATAAAACTAGCCAACTCTCTCGCTAAATTATGCAACCTCGCAATAAAAAAAAAGTCCTTAATTTTTCCATTCTCGCGATAACCACATACAAA
The DNA here is from genome assembly GCA_035583055.1 of Torymus tubicola. Lineage (NCBI taxonomy): Eukaryota > Metazoa > Arthropoda > Insecta > Hymenoptera > Torymidae > Torymus > Torymus tubicola. The sequence continues at coordinate 393 of JAWWEQ010051692.1, read as the reverse complement.
AAAACATTCCACCACATCGTCGTCGTCGTCACCCTCTCAATCGATATACCTACAACTCTCTAAAGCAACAAACAAGGAAATCGAATAAAATCACTCGTTTATACCTTTTTTCCTCCGCCCATCCACCGCAAAAGCATAGCGAGAGGGAGAGAAAAAACAATGTAAACGCGGTAATTCCCCCTCACTTGCGCTTACCAAGAGCAATCGTTATAATGCCAGCTTATACGATATAATATGTGCGTGCGTGCGCTTTCCACGTGTCTATCACCGCTTGAATTATGCAGGACAATCGTTTTGATCGTTGACGGGTGTGGAGGAGGAAGAGAGAGAGAGCGAGGAAGCGAAGGAGAAGTTTTATTGCGAGCTTTTTTTGCGGTATGGTGTGTGTATATA
>JAWWEQ010051672.1:0-73236 GCA_035583055.1 Torymus tubicola | reverse complement strand
TATACTACACAGTATACCACCGGCGGCTATACGGAAAATGCTTGCATGAGCTTTGAATGAACCCTCTGTAATGGTGTACGCACGCGAGCGAGCCCATCAAAGCGGTATAACGCGAACGGTATGAAGAGTATACGGTGACCGATTTCGATGGGATCGGGAGAGAAAGAGAAGATGGAGTAGATGAAAATGACGGATAAAAGTGTAAGAATTTTCGTGCGTGGAATTACTAAAAACTTTTAGCGTTACTGTAATAAAAGAAAAACCCACTTGTCAATTATATATATATATAGTATAGGAGTGTAAAAATTTCAAACGAGAGCAGTGGTACCTGAGTTTTTTCTATGTAGAAATCGATATACGATTAAATTTTTTATTACCGACAGCGGTGTATATACGCAACGATGATTTCGGAAGCGATTCGAACGAATTCGTATTATAAATCATAACCGAAACATATACCTCCCATCCCTCCAAACAACAATTATACAACCGAATTCACCGCTATAAAATCACCTATAAAACCGTCAACCGCGCATATTATACATTAAATCCCATAATCCAAGAACCTGCGCCGTCAAATAAAAAAAAGGTATACATACACACAATACCGCTTCACTTTTATAGCCTACATAAACGCGTATACACATGACAATACATGGTGTCCCATTGGCGGTATCTATATCGTCCTTTGTCGTTAATAAATCGACCGCGAACATTAACGTCGCGGTCTCTTATCATGGTCCGATTTTCCGTCTGCGTATATTATACACCAATATATATATACGTACCAAGGCTTTGATTCGGCGTGGAGAGTAACCGTGAGACGGTGAAATCCTGTGGCGCATGTGGTCCTGAACTTTGCCCGGATAACATCGTTGTAGCGGTTTCCGTTTCCGACAGCATATTCTTCATTTGATCGTTCTATATATATATATATATTATAGTTCCGATATATACGAATGTGACTTATATGATTATATTGTCAGTGGTTGTTCAAGGACATATAATCATACACGTACGTATAACACTGCGCGTTTTCACATCACATTTTACACCATATTACGCGGTATAATATATCCACTTTTTATTTAACTCCATCAGTGCATATATAACATTTTAAACCATCACCGCGGTCATCATATATCACACTTAATTTTACATATATAAACTGGCTAATTCTCACCCCCTATACGCTTCTAATCCTTAAAAATCTCACACACGTACACACATATAATATAGACACTTCCATATACTATCGATTACTGTATATTACATCCCCCCAATATCCACTAATCTCCGCGGCTAATTCGATTATAAAGTCAGAGAGCGCGCGAGAATCCGAAAAACTGTGGTATCTACGGGTGGGATAGCGTTAGCTGCGGGGCACACGTTACTCCTACCGCTGTTCGCCGCGGGGCAGAATGCCAACTGACTCGCGACGAGTTAAGATGTACTCAAAAGCGAGAGCAAGAGAGAGATCGCGTCTTTCTTCTTCCTCTCCGTCTTCTTCTTCTTCTTCGTCTCTTGCAGTGCGCGGCGCGCGGTAAGAAATAGAGCGTTTTGGAGAGGCGAGTAGGTGGAGATACCACGGCGATGGCTCCACCCTCATTAACCTCCCATTGGGCGTTGATGATCACGCTGATGATGATGATGAGGCTGCGTGTGTGCGCCTCTTTTTGAATTTCCGTGGTTGTGTGTATATGTATATAAGTAAGCGCACGTGTGTGTGTTTGATTTTTTGTTGTTGTGACTTGCGGCGCCTGTTGGTAATTCTTACGGTGATGTTGTTGTGATGGTTTGTTCTATAAGGAGAGCGATGAAGCAAGTTTTTGTGGTGGGATTTAAAGGTTTTCTGAAGGTGTGAGCGAATGCGGTGGATTAATGTGTGTATATATATGTGCTTGTTAGGTTAATTGTAAGGACGGTGAGTGCTGTTGTTTAATTATAATAAAGGGCGAGGGTGGTGTGAGCGGAAGGTCGTGTTGTTTTATTTTCTTTTTTCGAGTTGTAGGGTTGAGAGTGTTGCTAATTTGAGAGGGAAGTAAAATTAATGTACGCGATTGTTTAGTATATTGAGGTTTTCTTTTTGTGAATTATTGCGGGTTTTGGATGAACTAATGGTTATATAGAAAAAGGGTTTACGTAAGTTAGTTTCTCTTTATTTTGAGATAAATGTATATATAAATATAGACATAATAAAAAACACGAAATATATAAATTTATATATTATGCAAAGCAAAAAAACTTATAAAGTAATAAATATACCAGTGAAAATGTTGATAGTAAAGTTGTTTGAACAATATTAGACGTAGTTTTTCCGTATTAAACATTCTTTTAATTACAATAGCCATATTCATAGAAATTTCGTTCATTTCAGTTATCGCAAAAATAATTAAACCTTACATAATTCAATTTTCTTACTCTCCTTATTCTATTTAAAAAATTATTATTCCATTAAAATAAAGAAAAAGCCATCTTCAAGCTTCAACCCTTTAACCATCTTCCCTCCTCCTTTCTTTCTCTTTCTTCCTCCATCCTCATCAAGCTACATTACACGTAGCACGCCGCTGCTTACCGACCTGCGACGGGCCTATATAATCGAGCATCACTTGCGTTCTCCCGACTTCTACGAGCGATTAACGCCATCGTTTATAAGTCCACACCTCGTGTACGCCAAATTCTCTTTTTATAATTCAATTATCTCATTATAAACGTTTTAGGCTCGTCGTCGTTATATACATCACTACGGTGCGGTTTTGTACCCCGTTGCTATATACTTACTGCGTGCCCGCGACGTCGGCGAATTAGAGTACACGATGAGAATTGAATCGGACCGCGCGGCTCATTTTGTTGTCCGCAAAGTGAATTGTTAGGAGAGTCTAAAGTTCGTGTGTCAGCTCGACGAGCGTCCGTCGTCGTCGTCGTCGCTCCTTGATTTAATCAATTATATCGTCGTTAGCCCGTGCGAATTTATAGCTACAGTCGTGCGCGGCCTGCAGCTAATTCTATCGCCCGAGAGAGAGAGAGAGAGAGAGAGAGAGAGAGAGAGAGAGAGAGAGCTTCAATCTTCCAATGAGCAAGTGCGAAGGATGGGGAGAAGGAGAAGGGTGATGAGGTCTTAAGACATATATTACGAGCTATTGGTAGGTATGTATATATGTGAGATGATGGGTCGAAGGTATGTGAATGAATCGTCGTGTGTCTGATTTGATTAAATTAGGGAGATTGAAAAAGCTATGATTGGGAATATGTTATTCGTTGAATGTATAAAGTGTATAACACTGTATTAGCAATGGTAAGCGTAGTTTGATGTAATATATAATAATAATCTGTGGTATTTAACTTCGTCCAGTGGATTTTGGAAATGTATAGATATGCACAAACAATTTTTAAGAAACTTAAAATTCTGATGAAAATAACCGGAGTTGTCCGGTAGGACTTAATGTAAAGGTCATAATATTGACCATCGAGCGTTCGAGTAAAAACAGCCATACAAACATATATGAGCGTCATCTATGTTGTTTCTGCCTGACTCTCCAGTCTAGAAACTGCCAGTCTTATTCGGAAGTTTTAACTCCTATACATCGACTTTTGACTTACACTAAGCAATTCAACTTCATTTTTTCTCACTCAGTGCGTATTTTTAACTTTTTATTTAAATATCGAGCAATAAATATTATATACATATATATAAATCAATCTACTTTTCTTTATTTTAGTCCTTTATACTAGTCTAATAAATAATCGAATTCAAATCAATTTCAATAATTATAGTAAAAATTCAATAACTACATCGTTGTACCACAAAACTCATAATACACCCAAACCATTTACCAACACTGACAACTATACACTGCATAATACCTTACCATTTTTGTATATATTCCAATTAAAACCTCATACACCACATCGTTAATTCAACCACCATCACCCTTACCTCTCTCTCCTCATCCCACCCACAACCACATGCTACATAATTCTCATATATCTTTACGAATGATGAACACTCGTTCGCTCCCGCGATGCGTGCCATACTGGCGCCGGCGGCCGGCGCTTCCAAGATCCGTCGGATCTCTCTCTTTCTCTCATGCCTGCGCCCGCCTTATATACATACTTATATCCTTTGTCGTGTCGTCGAGCTACTATGCGCGCGCGTTTCCATCTTTCGCGGCTCGTCTCTCGTTACACAGGGGTGTCGTGTATCTCCCTCTCTCTCTCTCTTGCTCTCTTTTTCGTTCGTATAGGAACTTAGAAGTCGCGGTATACAAAGAGCCGCGCGGTTCTCGATCTCGTGTGCAACATGTGTGCGAAGAACGAGATGAACGGAGATGTGGCGCGGATTCGCGTGTATATATATCTGTATATAGTGAAGGATGCGCGGTTGTGTGTGTGTGTATTCAGTGGGAAGAGATAGAGAGAACGAGCGATTTAGGCTTCGCGATGATATTGATGTTATTTTTTTTTTCTTGTATAGAGGAGGGGATTATCGCTGCAGGGAAGATATACACGCGTGGAGTGGTTTACTAATCGCGCGGGGGGTTTAAAATTCGTTTATAACGAAAATAGATTGATGATGTATGGTGATATCAGTTGCTAGAATCGAAAGTTATAACCGAACTTTTCTATATATTTTTTTTTATATTACCTTAAAAAAGGATACTGGTCTTAAATACTTCGTTCCGTTATTTGAACCAAAACTGTAAATACAATCAATCGGTAAAAGAGAAATTGTCGACGTGCTTTATCTCGCACGGGTGCGTATATAGAATCAAGACAACATATAGGTATGCAATGCCTGTATACATATATATATATATACTGCACACATCGTGCATTCCAACACTTATCATACGTTTATATATACTTATCTATCAAACGCTGTGCGTGATAATAGAAATCTCTGACAAATTGATGAAACTCAAGCCACAGTCGTTGTATACTACTCGATCGTATAGTACGTAGCGGTCAAAATGGTCGCTATAGTGAAACACACCGGCTGGTGTATATATCGAGCTGTAAAAAAATATTGGTTACGATGTGCCATAGTTATTTTCATCCTTGCTATCGTTGTCGTTTCGCTATTGAACTATAAGGTTAGTACATAATCATCTGTGAATCTCATAGAATAAAACAGTCATTTTTTCTTTTCTTTTCTTTTCTTTTTTTGAAAAATATAGTATTATATTCGTTGTATAAAACTTTGGTTGTAGTACGGCAGAGAGTTGTCAAGGTTGGAAGAACGGTATGAATATCAACGAGAAAATATTGCGAAGGCGCTTGGTCAATGGCCCGAGCACAAGGGACAACGCGATACCTGGAGGCAACCTGGTGTACCTTGGGCGGCAATATTTTCGGCTTATCTGGATGGACGACCAGAAGTTGTGCTCGAGGAGGTCTTTGATGCTGAAGCTCGTGGTATATGGGCATTGGTAATTATAGTTCTTAAATATAATTGTTTAATATCATCAATGACTAATTATAAGATTACGGAATTACATATAGATTCGAATCATAGCTATATTGCCGGTAACATACGAAAACGCACAGCTAATATGCTACTATCGATACAACGAGACGCTGATCAGAAAAGCACCGTCGATAGCAACGCACATTATAGCACCAACGGAGAACTTTGGTATGTCGAATTCAGCAGCGTTTGTCCTTTGCGAAGCATTGACACTTGAAGATGGGACAACGTTACCTTGGCAGGTCAGCTTTGCTGACGATTCGTCTATAGATCCAAGAAATATACATTTCGTAGACGTGCATTATTCCGATCGGACAACAACTCTGGATCAGAATAAATTTATGGCAGTGTGCGCGCCGAGTCTCCATCATGGGTTCGACAAGTGGGCGAATCTGGTTGAATTCGTTGAGTTTTATAGAATGATGGGAGTGGAGCATTTTACGTTTTATAAGACTTCGGTGTCCGAGCAGGTCGCGAATGTGTTGGATTATTATGAGAAGAATGGATTGGCGACGGTTATTAAGTGGCAGTTGCCCGGGCGGTTTATCTACGAGAGAAATTTGAGGTGAGTTTTTAACGCCGTGTATATTATGGTGTATTGGGAAACTTTAGAACTATACAGAAAGTTCAGATGTTTTGTAGCGGCAGCAGTTGTTAACAGAGATATCAATCGAGAATCAGTGTTAAGGTTTTATTTTATTTGTTTTGTTTTTTTAATGTAAAGCATTGACTGATTAATCACCAACTTGGATCAAAACTCCAACAAATACCTATACAAAATTATGTATAAATAATGTTGTTCTCTGCTCTCCATACTTGTAGATATTAAGCTACTATGATTATTTTTTTAAAAGTAATTATTACACATTGTATTTTTATATTCAAGGTATAATGGTATCTTCGCTGCGATGAATGATTGCCTTTATAGAAACACCATGATAGGCGGTTACAAATACGTGGTGAACGTCGATCTCGATGAATTTATCGTACCAAGAAAAGCTGATAACTTCCGACAGATGATGTACATTTTGGATTCCATTTTAGATAGCAAAGATACTGCAGTATTTATCTTTAGAAACATGTTTTTCTATCTAATGCACGACGACGATTCCTTACCTCAAAGTCCATCAGGTATTTATCATTCGTGAATTCAGCTATAATTATCTATTCTAGTGAATAAAGTACGTGGATTATGTTTCAGAGATACCGAAGCTATTGCTGCACACCAAGACTACGAGGGTGGCACGCGTAAATTCAATTTACGATCGTAGTAAGTACATCGTCAGAGGCCAAGAGGTTGTAGGATTGGGAAACTATCGAGTTTGGCATATCAGGAAGACTTCATTGGTCTTCCGGACTAGTAAGATTTACCACAATACTTCTACAATTTAATAATAGTTACTTCACATTACTAGCTAATATAAACATATCGATTTCTTCATGCGTAGCTTACAAAGAGGTCGAGGTGAATCCAGAGGTTGCAGCATCACATCATTATCGATACTGCGAAGTCAACGAGTTAGTATGCTGGTTGAGAAACACTGTGCGAGATCGAACGGCTCACAGGTTCACTGAGACATTAGGATACAGAGTCAAGGAGATTATTATGGTCAATTCAACAATTTTGTCGCAGTCTCAACACTTGTCTATTAATCCTACGCAAGTAGTTCCTGTCACATCAACGTATGCTTATACCCAAGGATACAATCGATATGTCACACCTTGCTATACAAATCATGGATTACCTTGCAATGAATCGAAAGCGTATAGTTTACCTCCCTATTATAGACCACGTACATCGCGTTACCGATCGAACTTCAATGAATCATCATACTACGTATCACCTGCCTTCAGATGGCACCTTGACGCATCAACACCTATCATACCTTATCGCTATGATTCACGACGTTACATGCCAACGCAAGACTATGGATCACGACACTACATGACTACACGAAATTATGGATCACAAAGGTATATGACGACAGAAAACTATGAACCATCATCCTACGTATCACCTTCCTTCAGATGGCACCACGACGCATTAACACCTCGCTATGATTCACGACGTTACATGACAACACCTTACTATGGACCACAACGCTATGAAACAACAGCTCGCTATGGATAACAGTGTTGTAAAAATGCCTCACTTGATCACGTTCGCACATGTTACCTCGCTACACTTGGATTCCGCAATTATCATATAACAAGCCGTTAAACATACTTGGTTTTAATAACTAATTCCACCTACCAATTCTCACCCATCGTACCAATCGCATATAATACACACGAACGTGTGCACATTTAAACACACGTGCATTAGGGGAACTGAAAAATCACATCGCCCACAGACATAAGCTATAAGCTCGTCCAGAACTCAACTGGCGGCAGTGGCGCGCGTTTTTTCTTTTACCGGCCTTCAAAGCAGTGCGCGGTGCGGCATGAAAGCCAAAAACCGAAGGAGGGTTGCGAGCAGAAGAAAAAAAGGAGACAGAGAGAAAGAGAGGCGAGGGGATAGACAGCTTGTTTAGTCGCTGCCGCCGCCAGAACGTCTTTTTCGCCATTATGTGATGCGAGAGAGAGAGAAAGAGAGGAAAAAAGCAAAAGGGAGTTAGATATAACGGATGTGCGTCGACCTACTCGCGGATTTTTTGAAAAGGAAGGATATGCGCGCGGGGTCGAAGATGCATGTGCGCGTTTATGTGTATATAGCGTGATGATTTAATGCGGAAGGAGCGTATATGTATAGGGGATTTGCGATATGTCGCTCGATTGTGGGTTTTGGATTGGGTGCTATTTGTGGATTTCTTTGTGAAATATTATATTTGTAAAGGGTATATAATATATATAATATAGAAACGTTCTGTTGATTTTCGATGATGGATTTTTATTCATTAATTAACAGCAAAATAATAGGTAGTATTTTTGCAAGAAAATATAATGTATTCAAAGTATATTACTCAAGTCAATCAGTGAATATACCAGTGAAGTACAGATACTATATGTCATGCTCTTAATTACATAGTGGCAATAAAAAATTAATTTTTTTTATACCTGAAGCATAAATTAAATTAAATAAACATCACTTGTTTGATTCTGCATCTCAATCTGTAATATAATATTTTAATTAATTTTATTTAATTTTTTTAATAAAATTCCTTTAACGATAAAAAATTATATATTTATTTATTTTATATTTACTTTTTCCTCTTCTCAACCAAAAACCACTAAAAAAAAGTTAAAAAAAGAAAATGCACTCTTCACATAATAAAATCCCGGCGTCACGGACAATCTCATTTCGAAATAATTCATCCAATGTACCCAACAATTCGCGCACTCAATGAAAAATTCGTTTCCTCGCAAATCTCGCGAACAACGTATTTGACCCTCCCCTATTTAAAAAAAAAAAGAAAGAAACACCCGAAAACACTTGACTGACCATCAATCGAAACGCGATAGAGCCATCATCCGTAACACACGATCGCGTTGTGGTCACTTTTTTTTTGGCATACGAATACTATATACTCACCTATACACACACACACACGCGCGTAGAGATCGCCCTTCTTTTCTCAGCCAAAACTTTTCGCAAGGGGCCGCGCAGCGAAAAGAATCAGCAGCTCGTCGGTCAGCACACTGCGGCGACTCTCATTGTACTCGCGCAAAACTGGCCAGTATATGCGTGTGTATGCATATATATATAGAGAGAGAATGCGCGAAACCGTATGAAACCCAGCTATTGTCGTTGGCCAGCGACGCGTGCGCTCGCTATACTCGCGTTTATAATTTCGAGATAAATCCGGCGACGCGAGGCTAGCCGTTTTTGCCCCTCTCTCTCTGTTGGTTTCTTTTTATTTCTACGCAACGAATGTGTATGTGTGGTTCGAGGGATGAGACGAATAAGGGACTCGGGGGAAAAAAAGAACAGCGTATATATAATGCAGTGTATGTGTGTGTGTAACGTAATTCTTGGGATTTCGTTAAGCAAGACGCGCGACGATCATGGTTGTCGTTTTGATTTTGGTGTGATACTATAGAGAGAACGACGGTATGGTTATGAGCGAGCGCCAGAAGACAACGAGCCGATGGTTTTGGTGTAATTATTTAGGTGGTCAGTGTATGTGCGTGTACATATGTGTGTATAATGCATGGAAGATGAAACGTTTGTAGTTGGAAAGGTCTAATTTCATGCGATCTGTTTCGTCGCTTTTGGATAATATAAACGTTTTCCTCTGTGTGTATCGTAGATGGTTGAGTTTAATGCCTCGGTGGAATTTAATAGTTTCTCTAATGATTCATATCATGCTACTGTAGATGCGGTTCATGTTGTTTCGTTAGTATATAGAGAACGGAAAATTTTTCAATTTTCGGTAACTTAAATAAGTTAGAAAGGAAATTGAGATAGTTACTTTATAATATTATTTTTTCAACTGAAAAATCAATCACTTACAATTTCAGATACTACTAGAAAGTATTACATATATACACGCGCGCGCAAAGTATTAAACTGATTTTTATTCAACCATTTATTGGATTTCATTCAATAAAATTTTCGAATATTAACATCATATACATCATAACATATATATACAAAATTAATAAGCCTACGCATAGATTCAATCACTGAAATAGCCTTATCCGTCAACGTTCAAACCATCAAATCGTTACATTATTATTATGATTGTATTTTTACATTTGAAGTTTTAAATGATTTAATAAATAGCGTTTCAGTTATATAACTAGTATATAACTTACGTCAATTCAGACCGTTATACGAACAAACTTGTATCTCGAACACTGGTTTTTACTCTACAGTCAATCGATTAAAACGTTCATGGAACACCCTCCCTTGCTCACATCATAGCGATTCTTAATATTTCGCTCTTTAAGACTGCCGTTAGATCTCTTTCTGCTAAATATTAAAATACTGTATATTATATATCTTATTGCGTAAGCAACATTGTAACGCAACCACCTGTTATGTTCTTTTGTACAAAGGTGTCTAGCCCGTTTAATAAATAAATAAATAAAATACATGCATTCTTGCTACCTTTTATACCACTTAATAAATTATTGGCAAGCTTTTCATTCTTCGCTTGTTTTCCAAAACCATTATTTAATATATAAATTAACAGATACACCAATGTAGTTAGAAAATATCGCGAAAAATTTCTTACTTCTTAATGCTATTCTAGAAACTCTTCGCGTACACTAAGGTTCAATCAATCGATATACCCCCTCCCCCCATATATTATAGCCATTCTTTGCATCCTTCTTCTCTCCATTCTTCAAAAACACTATCAACCCTCTTTTACAAACTAAAAAAGAAACCATCTCCCTTCCAATCCTTCTTCATCGCACCCTCAATGCACAAAAGATCGCCGTCGACTTCTCGATATATATATATATATATATAAATCGCTTCGCTTATCCTCTCTCTATGCTCTTTCTCCTCCCTGAAAAACGATCGTAGCCCCTAAAGCATATAAGTATATAGAAGCGTTGGCGCATACATAAATCCCATCGGCAATGCTAATATTGACATGAGATTATAAAGCGGTAGTATGGAAAAAAGCGCGGTGTGTATAAGAAACCCGCGCTGCGAGTTCCGGTCTATATGCGTTTTTCCGGGTAGCGATCTGATTTTCTTCTCTATATATGCTTTTTTACTTATACATATACGAGTGCGCGCGCGCGTCAGGCACGAGCCGTTAATGATACGTTTTCGGATTATGTGGTAGGTTTGTTCTTTTTTGTTATAAATGATTTTGAGGTGGAATAGGGTATGGATAATGGTTGAGAGGATTTTTTTCTAGGGGTTAATGATTCGGTCACGTGTGTGTAAGTAAAAAGGTACGCGTGTAATATAATGCTTTGAGGGTTTGTTGATTGGATGTTTTGCGGATTATGTAATTTTTTTTTTTTAAAGTGATTGATAGTTCTAATATTACAATGAATGATAATATTTTAAGATTGATATATAGATTGAATGTTATAATCGTTTAGCAATGCTTTTCAGTATATAAAAGTAAACCAATGACGTCGCGATATACTTTACTTTACTATAATACACATTTATTTCTCTAACTTTACTCTTATATATATATATATATACCTCACAAACCTTATACACACATTATTTGATAATTGAATCAACCACTTACAAGCATTCCACACACACCAAAAAAATAACAATGACAATGAATCCTCTCCTCCACTCGCACACTCTGCATTCTACAACCCAAAAGAACGAAAAAAAAACCACCCCACGCACTTTACGCAAAAAGCAGACAAGCAGCAGCAGCAGTAGCAAATCGGAACCTCGCGCGCGGCGTAAAAGTGTGCGCGTATATATATATATATATACTTACACTTATATACGTCGCGATGGGAGGTCGCTAATATTAGTGGGCCATCAACATCGCTAAAAGCCAGGCGCTCGCGCGACGACAACGACAGCTGACCGTGCGTATAAACCACCGGGCGGGCTATCCTCTCTCTCTCTCTCTCTCCCGCCTTTTATTTGCCGAAGAGAGAGAGAGAGACACGGTAGTCGCGACACCGCACGGACGCGAACATCGCGAAGGTTCCTGGAGAATTATTAGGGGAGCCTGCGCGCGTATATAAGCGGGGCCGTGTATATAATGTAACATACGAGAGGATAGCTTTATGAGGGAGCGCGAAGTGGCCGACTAAGAGTTTAGAGGTTTGCGATGCGTATATGCCCGCGGATCGATGAACGAGGTGAGCTGCGAAGTAGTTGTGTGTATAGTTGTTGGTGGTTCGGGGAATGTGCGATAGTTATTTTTGGTTGATATATATACGTGGTTGGTTAATCATTTTGAAATAATGTAGCTATATATATGATGTTTGTTACAAGTATGTTTGCGAAATTAGCTGTTATAATATAACAATATGTGGTACAAAAATATCAAAGCTACTACATTGATTCGAGCATCAATTATCCGTACATTAATTGCATCTGCGTAAAATTCACGTAAAATTTTATTTATCAACCGTGGTATATAAGAAACGACTATAAATAACGTTCGGCATCGACGATAATATACACACACGTCCCCGCGTATAAGCCACGAGTAAATTATATTTTTATACGCACCGCGGCGCAGCAATGTTTACCACAAAAAAGAGAGAAACTCCATAGTATAAGTAGCGCGGTTCCCAAGTAAAATTATAAATCTCTTCCTCCCGCAGGCGGACAACACACATCCCGGCAGTTTTCAACTCTCTCCCTCGGGATACGACACACACACTGCAGTTATATACTATTGAGTCAGTAGAGAGTGTCCTGCTCTTTCTCTCGCTCTCTCTCCATGTCGTGTCGTGTCCTCCCGGACCGCGACGTACGTTTCTCTTCTTGGCACCTTCTTCTTCACGTCGTCGTTGTGTTGTTTCTTTTTCTTTTTGTCACCGCTGTGCTACTGCTGCGCCGCTTTTTTTCGCTCGCTCGTATATATATATATAAGCGCGTTCGTCTTCCAAGAATGTTCTCTCATGCGTCGTGGGCCAATTTTACCCACTTTTCACTTTCTAAATCATTGCCGCGGGTGTTAGCTGTGTGTGTGTGTGCATGCGGAGGATTCTATTTTAATTATTCTCTTGGGAATATGAGAGAGAGAGGGAATGGGGAGGGAATAGTATAGCATTTGTCGGTGCGTGTTGATTTGGCGGATGACGGATTGGTTGGTGATGAAGAGCACGGGAAGTAGGAAGGAAGGAAGGAAGGAATGGAGGGCGAGTAGGTTGGTTTGGAATTTATTGTTATTGTTAAGTTTTTGAGTGATGTATAGCGTGTGGTTTGTATATAGAAGAATATGTTATTGATGAATGTGTGGGTATGGGACAACGAATAATTACATTCATATTATATGGTTTACGAGTAAAATTATATATTTTTATTTTATTTTTTTTCTTTAAATACAGAATAACGATGCGATGAAATAATTTTATTTTTATTTAATTAATTATTTTTTGAAATTCACGATTTGGGGATGCGAATTTCGGTACTTTTTTTGAAAATGTTAAATGTACAAATGTTAACGTTGATTATTTAAAAAAATCTTTTTTTTTAATATATATTTAAATAAATTAATTTGTCATTTAGTGGGTAATCGAATTAACCATCTGGGTATACCAAAACCAAATAAAAATTTCAAAAATAAGGATAAAATCAGCTAAAATTACATTATTTGCGAAAATCAAATGAAAAATCAATTATACATAATAAAAAGTATCATCATATATCCGCGACAATAAAATCGTTACACGCCAACCCATTCGTTTTCCCTCCCCTCTCGTCACACAACGATCTTCTTCATATATATATATATATATATACAGCAATGAATCAATATACCCGCAGACGTAAGGCACGCGCCTCTCGCACATTTCTTTTCGAATCACAATAGCTGGGCCAAACTCCACTATTATATATCAGCGCTTCTCTTCTTTCGCCAAATAACCGTTCCTCCCTTCTCTTATACATATCGCGCATACACGTATATACCTCGTTTCTCCATATATATACAATAAATAAGACGCTTACGTATACTACGCACCAGCACACAAAGCCAAAAAAAGAGTATATAAGTACATAATCATAAAATACTATATACTATGTGCCGGCTCATACTGCGCGCGCTAAATATACCCTTAAAAAAGCATCATCGCGAGCATATATGTATAGGAAAAAATAATCGATAAATTTCGACACAGCGGCATATAATATCTTCGGCCTTTTTTTTTTTCTTCATATCCTAAGAAGTTATACTTCGAGTCGTGCACGCGCCATTGGGCATGGATAAAGAAGAATATATATATATAGTATATTGCGGCGACGGTATATAAATATATGAGTGGACGATGCAGCAGTAGCTACTGACGGTTTCGTATATATGAGTTTTTTGTACGTATGCGCGATTGCGTAAGCGAGAGGGACTTTTATATATATACACGCTACTCACTTGGAAGTACCGCAAAAACGCAAGAGAGCGAGTTATGGTATATATAGTTATATGATTTATATTCGCGCGCACGCGCTGCTGGGTGCCGTTGAATATACGTATAGTAGTGCTATTACGATATGTGTGTGTGTGTGTATTATATTGAGGTGGAGTATACGAGGTTGTGTAGTAGCGACTATGAATTTCGGGGGTTAGACATAACAAACAATTTTTCAAGTTTGTATAAATGTGTGCTGAGTTGATGTAACATTTTATATATATAATTAGGTTTGGGCAAAGAGTTTTGGTTATGAAGATGAATGAAAATATTAAATTAAATTATAAGATTTTGTGTGCTTTCTAGATGATTGGCTGATTTTGATATTTCTATTTGATATATTTATAACTGTACGTGAAAATGAATTTAATTGATTTATTATTTTATTATTGAGAGATTCGTAATATTAATTGAATAATATAACGTAATTACGAGTATACTGTTATGTGTATACGTATACGTAAAAATCTTTTATTATAATATCTACACAGCGCATTCGCTACTATTTATAGTTTTTTATATATAAACCGTCACAGATGAAAATCATATTTATCTTGTTCTGCGAAAAAAAATCACAAAAAAATATATACATACAAAATCTGTACACAACTTACGTTGAGAATCCCAACGTACTTTGACGCGAAACTGACACGCCGCACTACTCACTCACGCGTTCCTCTCATCCTGTCACGAACCACGCGGACAATTTCATTAAACGAGCTTTTTTTGCATTCTCAATCGTCTTTTTTTACCACTACACTGGCATTGTCCACCGCTAACAAGATATATCTTCACTCATAACTCTTATATATACTCGGACCTTTTTACAATGTTACTATATATATATATATATATATATATACGCGCACCCTTGACTCCCACATTTTTTTCGCCTCTCTAATTCGTGGGAAATTTGATCTTAATTCGACCGATGCTGTTACATAACCTGCCGGTCACTTTTTTATCCATCGCTTGTGTTATAAAAAAGAAAAAAGACAAGCCAAGAGTCGCTTGTGTCCGACGGTCAGTAGCACGGCGAGCATATATATATATACATATACGCGAGTGTTAGAAAAGCACCGCCGCCACGTACGTGAGATCTCGGCGGTATACTTTGTGCAAAGGGGGTCGCACTGCTTAGCTTGTGTTTTTTTTTTCTTTCTCGCTCTAATAAGGGGGACAAGGGCGAGGAGGCGCTTCGCTTGTGGTATATGTATATGTGTTCCTCCTGTTGCGGAAAAGTCGAAAAATTTTTCCCAACGTGGTTAGGTGGAGGGGGGGGATTTTTTTTTCGCGAGGTGCAGTGGTGTTTTTTTGGTGGAAAACGTTGTAACTTTATTAGGAAGTGGATGCGTGACAGTGTATGGGTATCTATTTAGGATTGGATTAGAGAGATTTTGCTGGATATATATTGATGAATAAGGTTTTGATGTTTTGCTGATGGTGAAGGAGACACGTGATTGGATTTTAATTGTTTCTTTATTGATAGATTATTAGTTTTGTTGGCGTTGTCGGAAAATATGTCAAAAACTTTGATTTTGTGCAAAAAATAACATAGTTGTGCTTTTAAATAGATTAATTTAATTGATATAGTTGTGTACACATTATATAAAATATTTATAGTACTTTATTGAAGTGCCTTTTGTAAATTTGTAAAAAAATAAGCGTAAAGTGTAAATATGGTAGGAATTAACGTATCCTCATAGAGCTTTCTTTTTTTATAATAAAAATTGTTTTTACTTTAACGTAAATAGAGATATTTTTATATGATTTTTCATAAAATATTTTTGTATAGAAAATGGAAAATGTCACGTAGAATGAAATGAAACGTTCCCATGAAGATGTATCAAGCTATTTTTTGCTGGAGATAGTGAAAACTCTATTAGGGTGAGGGGGAACTAAAAACCCCGCTAATAAACGTAGTTTTTCTGAAGTAAGTACACTGAGAGAAGGATTTATTTATAGTTAATATATTTAGTAACAGTTAATACTAAAATAGTTGATTTTGGGGACATAAGAAAATTATGATGTGAAAACATTTACATTTGACTGAAATTCCAAAATATTACTATTAATGATGCGCATATTAATAGTTAATATGCTTAGTTAATAAGAGTTCACAAAGAGTAAATCTAAATAAATTTTTCTGTATATTTTTACTATATCTTCTTATTAACTGTAAACAAATTCTTCTCTCAGTGTAGAGGAGTATTCACTAAATAAATATATTATTTCAAATATTAAGAAATACAAATAATTAACATTAACTTATTATGTTGTTATACTATTGAGAATTTTGGTACAAAATAACAAGGCAGAATAATTATAATTTATTTTTTATCCGAGGAGTTAGGAAATGCCTTGTAACAGGATAAATTCGGGGGTTATTTCTCGAACTTCTAGCTGGTGCTGCTTGTTCTCTAGAACTCGGTACTGTGGAAATCAATCTAATCTAACTTTCCAGGATTGTTGAAACCTAAAATCCGTGATTCAAGTGTCAAGTTCGTGCCTATCTTAACTTTTTTTATGTAATCAGAAATATAAAAGAAACTCATACTATTGGTTCCTGAGGCACGGGAGCTCAGAATAAACGTCGTTTTGAAACGACGATTCCACAGAAGCGGCGATATCAGGAAGAATGTTAGGTAAAGGTTAAGGAAGAAAAAATAGTTTTGTACGTTTGTAGTATTATTTATGAACGCTCTAGAAAAATATCCCGTAAAGCGCGAACTTCACAAGAAATACGTAATATCTTACAATTTGGTAGTGTAGTTGTACGTACAAGTTACAAATATTATGCATAAGTTATGAAGATTACGTACAAGTTCCAAACATTACGTATACAAGTTACAAACATTAAACTTTGTTACATACTAAACAATAACAAGATCTTTTATTTTTTTCGTATTTTATCCTTGAACTTCGCGGGCCATAGTACGGATCAATCTGGTCTGTAGGAATTCTATTAAAAATTCATTTTGTACACGTTATGCAACAAAAGACAGTTTTCGGATTTTTTTACCGGTACGATAAAAGCACTTTCGGCATTTTTACCTCTAGGAAAAATCATCAATTTTTGGCGTTTTCAAACATTTTTCGGGTTTGAATTAGCAAATATATTCCCGCGCAAAAAAATACTATTGCCAATATCTTGGCAATATGTCAGAAACATGTATTGGTTATGTATTGGTAGTATATTGGAGATAGTATTGGCGACATATTGCGTGCGTCTCGGCATACCACAGTTTAAAAAGAATTCGAATAGTATTTTTTTGTTCCAATACATAAAGAATTCTTAAATAATTAAAAGTATATAAAATGAATTCTTAAAATATTCTATAGGTAAATCAAAATGTATTCTTAAATAATTCTGAAAGTATTCATAATGAATGGCGCTATGTCCGGTGATATTGGATTACTAGATACTGAAAAAGAATTCCTTTATAAAGAAAACGAATCCCTAAAGAATTATTTTTTATTTTATTTAGAATAGAAAGTGAATATACTTTTGTAATACAAAAAGAGTACTTTTTTTAAACCTCAAATGGAAAAAAATTTATATGAGCACATATAAAAATATTCGTGAAGAATTCCTATAGAAATGAAGACTAATTGAATCTTAATTTTTTTTTTAAATACATTTTTTCTTAATAATAAAATAATTATAATATCTAGAATATAAATATACATTTCTAATACAAATATAATACTTTTTTACTCTTTAATAAAAAAAACGAAAAATATAAAAAAAGCTAAATGTATTTTTGAAGGCTACGAAGTAAATTAAAAATTTTTTTAAATGGATTCTTCCTTAATACTTTCGTAAATTCATTTTTAGTACATTTATAATACAAAAAAATGTGATTTATACATTATCAATAAATATAAAAAGTATAAAAGTATTACGAAAGTATAAAATAAGGCAAGTATAGACGTTTTTTCTGTGTTCGACGTATCCGATAACGGAGTCTAGGTGGTGCGCTATGTAGTTTTTCCCTCTAGATCATGGTCTACTTCGAACATCAAGACCACGTACTTTATGTGTTTTAACACTTAGAGGCAAAAAACTAGGGAGCGCACCATCTAGACTGCATCATCGGCTACCTCGAACACCTAGACGACGTGCTTGATGTCTTTCAACACCTAGAGGCAAAAAATATTAAAACCAGCGCTGCTCTCTCTCTCTCTCTCTCTCTCTCTCTGTCTCTCTCTCCCTCTTACCATGCACCGATGATTGCTGCCACCTGTCGGTGGGGGTTAAAGCAGCTAAAATTATTCCTATTCACAAATCAAAAGATAAACGCATCGCCACCAACTACAGGCCAATATCACTAGTATCAAATATAGCCAAAATTTTTGAAAAAATAATATACAGAGGAATAAAAAATTTTATCAACAAATATGACTTACTAGCAGAAAATCAATATGGTTTCAGGAAAAGCAGAAGTACAATTGATGCACTGTTTAAAATAGCAAACGTAGTATATGAAAAATTAGATAAGAGTACGCCAATCGTCGTAACCTTTTTGGATTTTGCAAAAGCGTTTGACACTGTTAACCATCAAATTTTACTAGAAAAACTATATAATTATGGGATCGCTCACAAACTTATATCAAGTTATCTGCAAAATAGACAACAAAAAGTAAAAGTAAATAATGTTACGAGCCAACTGGAACCCAAACCCGGTTTGAATCCCAGTTTTATCGATCGAACCACCGAAAACCTCTACCTTATAAGTTGGGTGAATCTCGAGCGAAACCGCAATGGGATCGGCCCTTCGGTATATTTATACGCTCAGTGCAATCATTGTACTTACTAGGAGAGGTTCAGGGTTCCCAAATCCCAATTTTCTGAAACTAACAGAGGTTGTAAGTAATGCCACACCATGAACCTCTGTAGAGTTATAGACCCTATAACTTTTTTTTTCTCTTCATTTCCTTTCATTATCAATAACTCTTATTATAACTTTGTTACATTACCTAATTTAGTTGAAAAAATTATGTTCATGTTATTGGTGTAAAATATCAGTCTTCAGATATTAATTTAATACTATACAAACGATAATAAGATCGGTATTTACGAAAAAAAACTTAAAGTTTATTCAATCAAAGTAAAAAAAACATATATACAGAATAATACGAGTACTTTTACCACGGAATGTCTTCGGGGAGATCAACGTATTCACTAATATGTTCGCCTAAGTTGTAAGTATACAATTTGAGAGCAAGGAAACCACCGTAGCCTTTCTGGCCACGGAGATAAAGCCCACCACCGCTAAGCAATGTCGGCGTACTCGGCACGACTTCCTGCGTGTCGATGAACGGAATCGTTGTCTGGCCTCCGTCCTTCTCCAAACTCGTAATTGTGAATGTAACAAACTGGTTGTCATTAGAGATAGGCCTGTTGTCCATTAGAGCTTTTGTAGGCACATCCGCATCGGTCAGTTTGAGTTCGTCCCTATTTAAGAAACGTTTTGATTATTTAAAAATGTTTGGATGAAATTGTTTTCCATAAAATTAGTAAAAACTTGGAAAAGTACCATTTTTAGGATAAATTCCTTTGTCACTTACATTTTTTTAACATTACTTTTTTGTGTATCGTTAGAAATAAATGCTATGATTACTCACATTGGGCTATCCTTATGAAGTATGTCAAAGCACTGGGTTAACCTGCCCGCCCTGAAGTTTAACTTGCATGCATGTGGTTTCAGCGTTACTCTATCTGCAACGTTACCACTCAACTGGAACCCAAATCCAACCACGGCGCTATTCTTAGGGTATTTAAAACTCATTAGGTCGACTGATCTGACGTCCTCCCAGCTGATAGGCACTCTGCGATTGTTATCTATGAACACCGTATACTTTTAATAAGTAATTTTTCAATATAATATACAATAAAAATTAATGAAAATAATCAAAATTCACCTTTTATTATATCTAACCATTCTACTGAAGTACTGTTGATAATTCCACCAGGCAGGAGTTTCGCCTGTTGAATTTGAACATAAATCGTATCATCCTCGACAACCAGTCTAGCTCCCGTTACTA
The DNA here is from genome assembly GCA_035583055.1 of Torymus tubicola. Lineage (NCBI taxonomy): Eukaryota > Metazoa > Arthropoda > Insecta > Hymenoptera > Torymidae > Torymus > Torymus tubicola. The sequence goes on along the minus strand of JAWWEQ010051672.1, from coordinate 52,697 downwards.
CCCTAAATTGAGAAAAAAATTCAAAATAATATATTATCGTGAATGACGAAAGGAAGATGAAAACAGATTTTTGTTAATATGCCGTACATGTTATTTCTGATGTCAGTCAGCATACGCCTCGTACTGATATAGTACGTTTTCTCTGGACATATACATTGGCAAAATTTGCATGTCGCGTTTTGGTAGTTTGCGTACTGGGCGTTAAAAGTAATATCTATCAGGTTTATTTCTTCGGCCTCGTCTGCTGGACAGTAGAATTTCTTTTTGGGGTTGACCTCGGGGTAGACGAAATACGTGTATCGTTTCGTCGCGGTGTTGTCAGACTGTAATGGAATTGTGATTATTATAAATTTATTTAATCAACTATAGTATTATTAATACATTGGAGGACGTATTATATTGTCTTCGAAGAGCACTTCTTGATATCATTTATAAGGAGGCCACAAAGCCAAAATGTTCTTTATTAAAATAAATATTTTTTATTCTTCGACTTGTCGGAGAATCGCCCATAAATATATTCTTGGAATAACCATCTTAGTGGCAAATTTTTTAAAATCAATTTCATGCATTTTTTTGTACTTTTAAATGATCCTCTGTTATGAAATTAGAACAGAAATTAATAAGATGCACTCATTTTTTTGAATGAACACAAGGAAAAACAATGTAACTATACATTTTCCCGAAATAACTATATATCAGCACTATTTTTATTAAATATTTTGGAAGAACGATACAATTTGAGACTGAGAAAAGTAGTTATATTATTCAAGTATCTTCAAATTTTGCAAACATTTCTGACGACTAGCGTGCGAATACTTATATTTTATTTATTTATAATTTTGTTTAACTGCAAAATGAACTAGAAAATATTCTTAAGGACATACATTCTAGTATGATGGTATTATTATATTGGTTAATTTATTTATAAATAATAATCAATAAAAAGTTACCGAAAAAACGATAAACGTGCCATTAGGCGAGAAAAAACACATAACTCTACTAAAATTTTTTCTTTTTACTTTTTCTTATTATATCTTAGTAATTTAAAATTTACTGCAGTATACTATAAAAATTGCTATTTACTTTATAATTTTTACAATACAAATAATAACAATTTTTACTATTGTAGTAATTTTCATAAGAATTTGAGTTTGTCCTACAGCTACTATTAAAATTAGTATTTTTTTCTACATTATCTTTCTTTGTGTAGAATCCTATATTTATAAAAAATAAACTTAGCTAAGTTTATTTTTTATAGAAATAAATTTTAGTTTAAGCTAAACTTTTGTCGACCTAATAAATAATTCAATTTTCATTAGAACAAAATGAAAGGGAAAAGAATGAATGGCAACTTACGTTAATGCAAATCGTAGATTCATGGTTCGGTTTTTCGTCATGAAGATTATCACAGCCCACCAGAGTGTTCGGACATTTGCGAGTCTTATAGCACATATGACGCGCATCGTTTTGACCACAGTTATCAATCTTTGTGATATTTACACACTTTTTTACGCCACACGTGCCTGTCCAATCGGCCAAAATTCCCTCATTGACTATATACTTCGAGAACGCATTTAGCTCATAGTATATATTATCTGTAAAAATTGTCGAGTTTATAGCTTCTGAAAAATCAGTCAGACATTACATAAGGAATGCGGTGTGTAAATGCCGAATGGGTTACTCGTAGTTAGAATAACGTTCCTTCGTAATAAACGGTATTAATTTTAAGCTATGTGATTGATTATTGTTTCATTATTTCATTACCCAATTTTTTTTCTCTCTACTGCCGTCACGGATGCTCTATCTATTATAGTATATTCTTAAGGACATAATTGAGAGTGCGTTTTCCGGCAATTTCACATTTGAAAATCGCATATTTTTAACTACGTAAAAGTCATCAAATTTTCTGATCCAGCTACAGAAAACTCTGTACTATAGTCCAAAATCTCTAGAAACGCCACACCTAAACATTTGTATTTCTACTTTACGTTTAAAACCCCATTTATGCATTTTAGCTATTCTTGTATATTTATCCTTATAATTATATTTTAGTTAATAAATATAATCTGCTAACAAAGTTTCAAATAAAATACAACCAGTAAATCGGCCAAAACTCTTACCTGGCTGTTTCTCATCTAAATCAGTTTTGGACGGATCGCATCTCCAAAGTTCCTGGGATGCCGAAGCCATAAGTTTCTTAAATTCTTTCACGACCATTCTGTGCAAATCAAGTACCTTCTTGCGTAGATTTTTTCTTGAATTGGAATTATTGAAGATCTCGGAACTATTTCCTAGGACAAAACCCAATCCCGTTATTGTTATAGTAAATAAAAAATTTATTTGGATTTATTGAGATATATCTGAACTTACTATAAGGTGCTACGAAATCGATCATCATGTTTCTGATCGCAAAATAGTGGCCTAAGGAAACTTTAAACTGCGTCAGTAAGTTCTTCAGCAATTGCTGATGCGACATTTGTGTTATACATACGTTGTCATACAACTAGAAGATATAAATTATATGAATAATCTCACAATTTTGTGATTCAAAAATACATTAAATTCATATATGGGATTCTGCTTACCCTCAAACCTTCAGTGAAATTTTTGGTAAGATAGGTCGTCGTTCTGTTGTCAAGCAGCATATCCTTGATCTCCAAAATATTCAAATCAAGGTCAAATCGTCGCCCTTCGAACTTTTCGTATATATTCTGTGGCTCTCTAGAATCGTTTTCAATATCTTTCTTCATCTCAGCGGCGTTGATAAATTCCCTAGCCATATTACCCATGAGTATTTGCAATTTATTCTCTTTATGCACATGATCATTGAGACTCGGCAACTGCTTCAAGATTTCTGATATCTTCGCAAGCTGATTTTGAACGGCAGTGTTCATATTTTCCAAGATATAAATAGTTTCAGTTTTTGACGAAGACTTATCAGATAGTTTACCAACTAGCTCCTCAATAAACTGGACTAAGCCCGTAATCGATGAGGCCGTACCAATGAGTTCGCCAATTACCGCCTCGCATGGCTGATTTAGTGAACTGATTGCGATGAAGGAAAGTATAAGTATCGGTAAGTTTATTTTCATTTTCCTGACAATTCAGTGAATTTTTTGAGAAATCTGGTAATAGAATTTTTGATATCATAAAATAGAACTGAATCTATCTAAAAATTGTAAACATTATGTAAAATATTAATATAAATGAAATTAATGATAAATTAGATTATCAGAAAATAATAATTATTTTACCTTTTAATAAGGGTATTTATACCAAGTGAGATGTAACTTACTTTGTTCACGAGGGAATACGTTTTAATTTCCAAAAATTCATCTTTAAATATCATTTTGCGGTTTAAAGTTAGTAAAATTATAATAATTGAACAGCTGCGTGTATGTAAGTGATTACATTCTTCATCGTATGTATTATTATCTCTAAATAAAAGTATTTTGGAACTAAATTGTAAGCTATGCAAATAAATGATTAAATAATGGAGAGGACGGTTTATTTGGATTCATTCAAATGCAAATGGACTAGCATTTACCGCCATATCAAAACAATAACCGGGAAGTGAAATATGATAAATTTGTATGTATTGGTTTATTAAATAAGAACAATAAACAGCTGCCACTTCATTGGCATGTTGCTTCCTTAAACTTATTTATTGATTCCATTTATTAAATTTGAATGACAAAAATAAATTTATCACTATAAAATTTTATTTTTAAATTTTCGTAGAAGTTAGAGAATGTTGAATGACAGTAGAAGGTATACTTTACTTACCTTCTTCAACCAATGTACTTATTTCTTTCAATTAATTGTATCACATCAATTTTCTTTATCACGCCCATATGCACGTGTGTTTCCATGGGTAGGGTATATTTACATAAGGGCCATTTCATGTCAACTTGCACTTCAAAATTTTAAAGAGGCTTAAACTTTGGAGATTGGTTTGAAATGATTAAAAAAAGGAGGATGAAATATTTAATAGTTTAAAGATTATAGCTGTTGTAAAAAAATTAAATATTTTGAATTTTCATAAAAAATGGTAATTTCGATGGTTAATCGTTCAAAAACATGAAATTTTATCCATAAAACACAAAAGAGAAAAAAGTTTGCAAATTGCAAGTATAGTTATTCAGAGGTATCTCTCGCTCGATTCCAATTATGTTACTGTTCAATACGTTACAAAACAATATTCAATATGTACAAAATATGTATACGATCAGGTTAATGTAACTTATAAAAAGTTTAAAAATATCTAATTACATTACCTTCAAAATAGTAGTTTTGTGTAATTTAAACTGTATCAACAGGGGAAAAATACTGTTCTCTATACTGAAAACGCTGTTTGAGCCTTCAAACAAAATCGCTACTACAAACTTTCTTCTATGGAAAAGTAATATTAATAAGCTAATTATATGACAGTATATGATTTAAAATATTATTATTATATAAATTCGACTAGTTTACCAAAAATTAGTCAACTGTTGACTAATATTGACGCTATTTGTTATCTAAAAAAGTTTTCCAAGAATAGATGATAGGTCATTTTTACGTGCCATCGTATTACCTATGACCATATTTTATTAATAAACAATATTTTCTACAACATGTAGCATTCTGATAATAACTTCCAAACATCTTAGAAAAGAAACCTTAAACACTATACGTTACCAAGAATTTCACTCCTCTACCTAAATGAAATTTTAATATACATATAACGAACTATAAAAGTCAGGCACACAATAGAGTTCCCAAAATCAGTTACAAAACTCCTCTCCATGACACTTCTTAAATTTTCTACCATCCAAGTTCTTACACACACACACGTATCTTAACTACCCCGCACAAACCAACAAAAAAATAAACCATGATTCTGCACTTTATATCTTTCAGGCAAAATAAAGCCAGCCGCAGAGTAAACACACGACGCCAGCCGTGTTCTTTCTTCTACATCTATTCTATATATATACGAAAAAGTGCATTAAACGATCCTTAATCACCGACGTGCGAAGCTCGCTTCATCCTATATACATTATATAGGATTGAGTTAAAGTCTCCTGAGGTTTATACGTATTATACGCTCGTGAGCGACAATCAACGACCCTTTCTCGCTCTGGGAAATCCTCGAGTCTTTAGGGAATACACGCGAGGACGGTTTTTCGGGTCAATTAAGTAAAGGAACCGTTGGAGAAGCGTGTCGTGTATATGTATATGTATATATCTTACACGGCGATTTTCGCGCGCGTTTGATGGATCGGTTCGAGTGGTGGTATAATGGTCGTTTCGAGATTCTCGGATGAAGATTGAATAGTCGAGTGTTGAGTGGCGTGGACTATTGTTCAGTTGGTCAGTTAATGATTTTAAGATGGTATGTATTGAGCTCCGTTGCGAAATGATTATTTATGAAGTGGCCGCGTACGTGCGCTATTTGATTTTGAGTGTATATATATATATGGAAGTAAGCGAATGTGAGATTCGTAGATTCTCGTGGTGAATGGATTGAATCATCAATTTTAAAATCTCACCTTCTGCTCAAAAATGTGTGACAAGTCTTGCAAGACTCTTTTCCTTTCACATCACAGAATTAAACTTTTATTATTTCCGATCATTATATAATAGATCATTGCGCTGAGAATTCGTTGACTTTTCTCGAATCGATGTGAGTTTTTCGTCGTATAACCGAATAAGTGACCTATCAGCAGCCGGTCCACTATAAACCACACGCATGCGCGTGCCCATCTTATTAGTTCCGGTGTTATTTATGAACTTGTGGACAATGGATCCCTATAAAGAAAATCGAATCTTCGCGCGCTACTGTTCCTTACCTCTGCCCATAATTTAGCTAGATTTACACGCATACTGCGTGATTACCATGTATTCTGTAAAAAGTCGTTACAAGTATAATCCACCGAAGAAAAGAACCGCGCTCATGTCTGACTACTTTATGCATAGCTATAGTATTAGCTTCAAAGAACACAAAAAGAAAACGTAAAAACATACCAAATGCTGTGAAATTTGGTAATAAGTAATATTAGTATTTACATAAGATACGATAAAATGAATAGTACTCTATTTGAGGAAAAGTGTTTGTTGTGTATATTTGCCATAGTATGCCTAAAATTTCCTTAAATAATAAATTTTAGTATTTCAGACTTTTTTATTGAAAATAATTCTTCAACCCGTTTTCTTTGTATAACGATATTTGTATTTTAATGCTAAAGCTTCATTTTCAATTTTTTAAACCCTTGAAATTTTGCTGAAAAAAAATATATTTTTAGCAATTAATATTATAATAAAACAAAAATTGTATTGAATTGTCATAATAGAATATAATAATAATATCATAATATTGTTATATTATTAATGTTAAATTTATTATTCTATAATCTTATAATATTATTTAATATTATATCTATAATTTTTATATGTTTTGCTGAAAATGATTTTTTACAGTGAAATTCTAATGGTTTCAAATAATTTGTTAATTATATAAATTAGAATAGAAAAATCGTTATTTATAAAAACATTCTGAAATTTATTTAAGTACAAGTTAGAATTAAACCAAATAAGAAAGTCTGAAATTCTAAGATTTTGTGTTTAAGATATTTTTTTAATTAAAAGATTTTTTATTTATTTCATCGATTGTTTCTTTCACAAGATGACGTCTCGTCAATTTCTGTAGTCTATTTATTTTGAAATATAAATTTGTTAAATAGCTAGCAATTATAAAAATCAAATACTGTTCAAATTAAAAATAAAACGTTTTCTTGCATATTGTTCTGTTACTTGCGAATGCTTTCACAATTCATTTTAAGAATGTATTTTTCTTAAAGAGTTTAATCAATCAAAAATTAATTTAAGTTTGGGATTTTATATACTTGATAAAACTAAAGAAAGTGGAAAAATTAATGTCATAAATAATTAATTTTAAGTAGTTAAATAGTTATCCATTCATTTTCAATTTAATAATCCGTTAAGCTTTTGCTTCTTTAAAATGGAGTTCAAGCATAATAATGAATAATTATCAGCAATGTTATAGAAGGATAATTATTTTAGATTTTTCAGATGGAACTTAATTCCAACAAAAACTTTATAAGATTTAGGTATATCCATCCTGATGAAAATAATCGTATAAAAAATGAAGAGTTTGCGTTTTTCGTTTGTTTATAATCAAATCGCAAAGGTTTGGTCAACGGTTTAGTCAATGCTTCATGCTATATACCGCGTAAGCGGATAATAATTGACAGTTTGGCTGTAAATCAATGTGCTTTGTTTTCATACACTTTTTTAATCCACATTTGTTAACGCTTTGCAAACGATTGATTTTGATCTCATTAGTATAATTTTGAATAGATTTTACAAAATCATTAGCACTTTGTATAAATTCTTCAAGGGTCCTTTAAAATTATCCACCGACCAGAAATATAGTAAATCTGATTATAAATCTACTATAAAATATAATGGGATTTTGTTACAACAATAATTTTTTAGTAAATTAAATTAAAAGAAAAATAGTTTTTGAAGTAAAACTTATAGTTGAACAAAATATATCGAATGTTACTAAAAGCACTTTGATATAAAATATAGTTCTATTTGTTATAAAATTATTATTTTAGCTATACATTTTAGTTGGGATTAAAAAAAATACATATTTATAGTTTTTTATTTAAATTTTTTATTAATTATAAATCTTTCTGTTACAAGCCTGTTACAAATTTTCGTGTTTTTTTTATCAACATATACATGCAAATCATCAAAACATTTATTTCGCTTAATTTCAATATTTTTACGTCATTACAATCAACTACTTCATGTCCCCTCGTGTCATCGTATCTTTAAACTCTTCCTCTGGCAAGTTTAGAAATATATCTATAGTATCGATGGATTCATCTGAAATATATGTTAAAAATTAATTGAGTTCTATTACATAATTTATCACTTTATTAAAAATGGATACTATATTCTTTAGATACTATTATAAAAATTCATCTCTACAACTTCTTGCACTCTTTGTACCAACCAAATACTTTATACATCTCAACAGCCTTACAAACCGATAATAAAAATCGTTATTTTCCAATTCTACATACTTTCTCGCAACCGCGCTCAACTAAAATGTCTATAAAACATCCCTCAATCACCGACGCTCAAATCTTCCACATCCTAAGTAACTTATCAGTCACCGCGGTCTATCCGAAACACTATACGCGCACATCTTATTAGTTCCGCTGTTATTTATGAACCCTTACACAAAAGCTTCAGCTTCCCCAAATCAAAATTTCGAATCTTCGCATACCCACACACGCGCGCGCGAATTACCTCCGCACCATAATTTACTTCATGGCACACCTCATGCGCATACCGTATAAATATTCCGTAAAAAGTCGTTACACGTCTATATATACATAAAAGTAACACCGAAGAAAAGAAGCTCGCGCACCGTCGCACCTTATAATAATATAAAAGCGTGCGCGCGTTCAACTCGTCGGTCACGCGCTGTTCTCTCTCTCTCGTGCCGCTAATTTATGTATACCTCCCTATTATGCGCTCTCATACTCCATTTCTCGCCTTTACTTTTACCGTACAGACACTCTCTTTTATAATTCGATCGCGTCACGGCGATGACCACATCTGCGATGTGTCCTTCTTGGCGGCCCCCCTCTAGTATACGTAAAATTTAAGGCGTCACGGAGAATTAGCCGGATCGACGCCTCGCGCGACGAGACGGCGATGACTTCCGAGGTGAATATAACAACTGGACGCAACGACGGTGGTTTTCTTGGGTGTAAGTGTGTGGCTACTTAGGGGAGGGTAAGAGACGCAGGAGGTGAGCGGCGATGAGTGGCGTCGTTTATGTATTATATAGGTGTATGTGTGTGTGTGTAGTGGTATATATGTGTAACGATTTTCCGTATATATACTTTGAGGTGGGGTTGGAAGAGGGTTTTTTTTGGTCGGTGGTTGTTATACGTTGGTTTTTCAAGGTTTTTTTTCGAGGCGGGTCTATTTACATATGGGAGTTTTTTTTTGGTAAAGTGGTTTGTTGGTCTAAGTGTTTTAAAAACTTGAGTTAATTATCATATACTAATGGTCCGACTAATTTTTTTACATTTCTTATCAACGATAAAATTGTTTGCAACACACTTTATAAAATTTATATATTTAGTATTCAAAATTTACCATCCTATGTCTATCTCTCATTACATTTCAATCATCATAAACTACAATCAACGACGTAACGGCTACCGGTAGAAAATTCGTTCTATATCCACACGAAAAAAAGAAATTTTTCCGCCTTGCTAATTAACCGATACAATCCGGGGCTGACAATTCCACACGGACATAAATTGCGTCCATCGTGTCGTGCGTCCACTCTAAAGATCAAACCATATCACTCACATATACACATCGTAGCCGACAACTTTCTCAGCTCTTATTATACTTCTAAACTTTACGAGCATCACGGGTTAACTCGCTCAGTATACAGCATACGGCACCTTTTTCCATAAATTTCATTCTAAAATAGGCTCGCTTACTCGTATACTTCTTTTCATTGTCACAGAAGAGTAACACAAGGCGGCGAATTTTCCGTAGACGACGCATATAATTTTCACCTTTCACTCTATATCTATACGCAAGCTGCGCATTTTTTTCTTTATAAAGAAGTTACCACAAGCCAACGGACGTCCGATTCGATCATGTCTCAATATACCTATATACGCGTGTACGGACCGCGCGGCACGCGTGACGTCGTAAATAAGTCAACGAGTGAATACTGGACAACGGAGAGACTTTCTCTTATGTACTTCGGCGTTTGCTTTTTAGCGGACCGACGCGGCGCCTTTTTCTTTAAAATACAGCAGCAACGTGTGTATATATATATACGCTCGCCACTATATGTATTGTTACCTGGTGAATTTACGAGGTTCCGACTGAAGCTCATCGCATGCCGATTTCACGGAGGTTTCGGTGAGACTGCAGGAGGTCGAGATGTATGCCGATGCTATATATAGCTTTTGAGTTTTTTTTCAGGGTAAGTACAGGTATGTAAGTCGGATGGATAACGAGGTACAAGAGTATATGTTGGATCGAATGGGGTAAGTTTTATAGGCAGGTATATATATATATATATATGTGGAGTATGTTTTGGCATGGGTAAATGATGTTGTTTGCGTTAAACCCCTTTTGTGCGGGTAATCTTACGTGAAATTTCGAAAGACTAATCTTGCTGGATGGACTGACGAGATGATGCCAGGTAGGATATGTTAGGGGTATTGAATGGAAGGAAAATATTTTAGTTCTTTGTGAAGATGAAAATGGTCGCTGTTATAGTACTTCGTGTATGATGTATTCGTGTGCAAACTCCTATGATATGTTGCTACTATCGATTTTATGTCAAAGTACATATTTGTTCGGTAAATTTCAGATTTATATATATATAACAATCATAAAACGTACCTTTAAAATGATAAATTATACCTTTACTTTTTATCGTATGCGGATTTTTCTATATATATATAAATCAAATCTTTTATATTAATCAAATTGCTTGCATTAGATTTGTCGTGAGATTTCACCTAAAGAACGAATTAAGAATTAAAAAAAAAACGAAACCCCTTTTTACCTTTAATACAACAATTTTTCAAAAAATATCAAAAACCGTCGACACACATCAACGACGCTATAAAATTCACAACTCTCCATCATCACGACATAACGCAGCATCTCTCTACATAAAAAATTTCTCCTATTCTAAAATCTATCAACCCATCATCAATCGTCAATTTTATCCTGTTTCTCAGGATAAAATTTCCTTTCGCTAATCGATCTTCTCACCAACAAGCGAGTTATCAATTAATCCACGTTAATGATCCTCGTTTTATACCTATATATTGCATGAAAAATCCTTTCGAAAACCACACACACGCGCGTGTTCTACAAAATCCATATACACGATTCTCTCGCCCTCGTTATTTATCGGCGTAACATTTTCACCATTAGCCCCCAAAAAATTTACACGCGCGCGGGGGGTTATACCTTCTCTACCCCACTTGCTATACTTTTTTTTGTCACCTTAATACGACGTGTGTGTTTTTTTTCTTCTTCGCAACTACAAAGTAGGGTAACGGAACAACTATAGAAAAAAAAAACGAAACCCAGATGCACCGAGGATCCATGGTTTTCCGAAAAATTGTTTGCTTTTTACGTATATATACGGACGCGATATTGCTCGTGCCGTGACGGTACGTTTTAATAAATTATATATATAGATAAAAAAAGCGGCTGATTCGCGACGCGTGCGCGCGCGTAAACGACGTTTTTATAAGCGTTTCATGGGTCACTATATATATGTATATACGCTATATGAGGAAAAAGCACGATATAAACGTAAACCCGCGCGCATATATGTATGTGTACGAAACGATGATTTGTGATTATCGGTGGATATTCGAAATTCTCGACATATGCGCGTCTGTTTGTACAGTATACTATACAGGCGGATATATGATATTGTTTATTCAGTGGAAATCGAGCAAGCAGTGTTGCATTGCAATGCATCTTTTTCCCCTTTTTCGCGTTATACGATACATATATAGGGAAGGATCGTAATGTTATGTATACGAGTTTTTAATTTTCGTACGGTTATATAAGCGTAATTAATAGAGCGCGAAGATAAAAACAGATGTTCGTCATGTTTGCGTTTACATGTTATATATATGTATAGGTATAACTTTTAGATATACGTCTTATGATTAATTACGATGCGTCGCGTCTAAAGAGTCTCTCGGGGGGATATAAGACTACAGTTATACGCGCGTATATATATATGTATGACTTCGGTTAATGCTTGATGCACTTAGGAGATTACGAAAGTATGGTAGCAGAGCGAATTTGAATATTCGAAATTACCGTCGCAATGTGTATATATATATATGCTATGCGAAAGGGTTCGGTTTAAGTGTTTTTAACATCTGTCAGTTGTTGTTTTCTTAAATTATAATCGTTGTAACGATCCGCGTATGTACTGTAACATATATTAATATTAATGAAGTGTACGCGTCTTTTAATTTTACTTTATAGCGAGGTCGCGGTAATAGAATTTCGCCTAATCGTCTCGAAATTCAAATGTATATTTATATGCATTTATAATAATATATAGATATCACACTTATAATTTTGATGCTATACAACAGTCTGAACCACTTCTTACTGTATCAAATTATTCTAATACATTTAAAATTATGATCGCTGCTGCCACATATGTTATTTCGTATATAATTATTAACATTTTACACTATATATATATAACCAAACGCTTATATTTATCTCTTAAACTATTTCTTTCGCGCCTATGTACATTGATACCCAGTGACAGCCACCATAAAAACAGCTATATACCACCTTTTAGGGGTTCTCCCATCCTCGCGTTATATATCGAAATAAATCCTGCGCATATACATGCAGACGTGCACTCCTGTCGACAGAGTCATTTTCCAAGGAAATTAACCCGCGTAAAATTGTCGCGCACTTCGTCATCTCTCTCTCTCTCCTCGCGCGCGTCGTGAAAAAAGATCCCCGGAAGGAATCCAGTGTGCATACTCTCTCTCTCTTTCCAGCAACACTAATTGGCGAGGATGATACATAGCCGTAGTAATTGACTGAACGAGCGCGAACTCATGCCAAAATAGGGTAGCGGTAAGATGAAGATTCGCGCGTTGTGTGTCGGTATATATATTTTTTTTTTTGTTTTTAGAGTAAGGGAGCTTTTTGAGGTTGTATGTATATGTATGGGTGTTAAATCGCGTGTCGCGAAGGTGATTCTTTTTTGGCGCGGGGGAGAGAAAAAGGGAGAGAGAGGAAGAGGCGCGGCCAAGCGGTTAAATTGAGGTTTAATGGTAATTAAGCTTTCGTGGCTGGTGCTTCATTAATTTTAGCATTGTTGCAGAGTTGCGTGTTCGGTAGCTCTTTTCTCTTGATTGTTTTTGCCGCTGTATAGTTAGTTTTCCGTAATTGCTTGGGTTTGGATGACTAATTGTTTAGTAAATTTACGTGCGCGAGGTTGTTATGAGGAAGTCGACGCGTGCGAGCTGTGAAATGAATATATATGTTGTTAATTGTTTTTTATAAGGAACCGTTGGTTTAGTTGCTTAGAATATCTATACTGTACGTGTAAAATTTTCATAATATAATTCTAAAATATTGATGATTTTTCAATAATATAGTAAATACGGATAATAAGTAAAATTTATAAAATTAACATAAAATCCACGCGTTATATATATTTTATAATAAATATATATATATATATATATATATATATATAGCGATACATATTTTAAAATCTATTTCTTCCCAAATATAAATAAAATAATTTGAAAATTTACTTAATATCAAACAAACATGTTTATATCCTATAATAATTTAACTTCTATCCTCTTATGTACAACACAATACAAAAAATTTATTCTAATAAAATTCATAAACATACCCTCTTATAACAATTAACTCCTAAATTGCTATCTACAATACTTCCACCTTCCTATACACACAATCCACTATACCATATCTACATACCACCACTGCACCGGTATAACAACGAAAAATCCATTAAAGAACTCAATTAGATAGATAACCACAGATAACCACCCTATGCGCCCCACGAAGCAATCAATCCTAATCGCTCATACACACACACACACACACACCGAAAAATTGAAACAAATTGAAAAACTCCAATTCACCTAATATAAGCGTATATAGCAGACGAAGGTATCCCCTCTTTCCCCCTTCTCAAGATTCACCTAAAGATTACCCCCTTTAGCTTCTACACAGGCACGCGCGTCGTGTATACACACATACCCTCCTCCTTAATAACACCTATATACCCGCACGTAACCGTTAATCGACGACGACGCGCGGACGCTCAAGACCTACATACATACACTCACTGTCTTTCCTTGACACCTCTCGCGCAGTGCATGGGGTACAAGTATTATACGTATCGGTAAGGGACCGGAACCACGCGAGAGATTGCATCGCGGAAAGTATATATATATATATATATAGGCTTGCATGACCATGCCGCGCGCGTGCTCATAAATATGCATGGCTATATATAGGGATCAGGCATGGGGTGCAACGGTGTGTGCAACGCGGCGCGCGTGCCACGTGGGTAGGGGGTGTGTGTATACAGATAGGGGGGGTATGGAACGAAGGAAAGGAAAGGAAAAAAAATGGTATAGCGGTGAATAAATAAGGAAAGTCATCGTGCGGCGTTAGTGCATACACATACTATCGTTCCGATGCATATATATAAGGGAGTAGAGTATGGATGTGTGTGTGTGTTTTTTATTCTTGGAGTGGACGAAGGTGGAGGTATAATAGTTCGATAATTTATTATCGGTTTCTTTCTTTCTTTTTTTTTGCTTTTTTATTCGGGATCCGAGTAGTGTTGTTTGTATATGTTTTAGTGTTTACTCTTGCGCGGCCTGAACACGTGAGTTCAGGGGTTTTAGGTAATCGCTTGATATACGGATGGTATATATAGGTGGAAGCGACATATGTGTGTGTAGTGATGTTTTTGGATTTGAATATATATAGAGGAATGGTTGTCGCGTTTTTTTTTTCTGTTTCGTAGTTGGCGGGCAAAAATAAATCATTTAATTTGTAAGCATACAAAAACAAAATTAATGCTCGGCAAATGATTTATCCGCGGTGTTTTGTCATGTGTGTATGTATATATATATACACACAAAATACGATAATAATTATCGAAAATTCTATATTTATATATTTTATTATAGTATTTGCCGAATAGATTTTTTAATATTATACATTGCATACGTATTAAAAATACACCAATTTACTTTCTTTTTCACAAAAATAAAAGAATTATACCATAATATTTCTAAAAAATAAAAATTATGTATACAAGTACCCGATACAGAAATCTATACCCTTATACTTTTAAACAAATCTAGCGAACAAAATGCTCTTTCATCACATATCATATATTATACTCTTCCTCCCCATACATAGCCATCCCATATATTTACATTACATATAACCATATGCAAAACTGCAAGTAAACCTTTGACCATTATACCTCAAACAAAAAGGCGAGAGACTCGCCATCAAACCCATCACCTTATATATATATATCCCAACACGTGATATATATACACACACACCCTGTATGCCACTCACTCCCCTACATCACCTCTCGAAAGTTTATCTCTGGATTTGCGTACTGGCACGCGTCAAAAAAAAGAAAAAAGAAAATAGTCAACTCATCGCGACGCGCATCAATCCACATCATCGCATATGTGTACATATTTATACATATAATCTCCCTTGGCTATCTCAAGTCACGTTGGCAAAACTCTCTCCGTAGTCGCGTGCAGTGTGTCGACCCCCCCGCGATGATGATGATGATGACGCGGAATCGTGCCTATGCATATATATATGTACGGCTACACTTTTATATTATATATATATACTTTCCATATACCCCCTGTGTACGTATAACCGTGCACTCGTTGCATTTACACATATATATATATCTAACGGTAGTTTCACAAAGTCAAAAGTTGACCCTCTCTCTCTCGTATACGTATATATACAGGAGACACGAGAGTAACCGGAGCGTGAAGTCGCCCTCGCGTGTGCGTACGTGCCTGCTCAGCGGTTGCCTCACATATAATTATACGCATTCATGGTATATATTCCATACGCGCCCTCGTTACTTACATTATACCGATGCATATGTAAGGCTCTTATACGAAGGGTTAACTTTTTAAGTTATACACTACTAGTACTACGCGTGGGGTGTGTACGTCCTCTTTTATTTATTTTTTTTATTTTTTTACGTCCGGAGGGTAGTGTAGTATATAGTGCACTTGGAGAGTAGCTTGGTGAGCTTATCGGACGATGCGTTTTGCGATGCCGAGATAGGAGGGAGTGTGACATAAGGAGGATATACACATATGTGACCGTGGTATAAGACGGGGAGTTTTGTAACGTTTATACAGTTGGGCAGTTTTATGGGACGAGTTCATGTAGTGTAGAGGTAGTGTGTTAAGGCTGGAAGGTATAGAATTAGGAATGTCTTGCACGTGTTGGTGGTCCTAAATTCCGAGGATGCCGTGTACGCTTGGCAGTGGTTTTGCCGGTATGTTGAGTGGGAACAAGGTGCGAACGCGAGGTATGTATTATTATATGGGGAGGATTGAGGATATAAGGTGTCGAGGTATTTGCGCCAATTTGGTTATATGTTGATTAATTAAAATCGTGTCGAGATTTGTATGTCGATAAAATCACGATTGGTTTGTTACATTTCGGTGATTTATTAAAGTTGTGTTTGAATATATGTATAAAGTAACGTGAGTAATTATTTATATTGTTGTGGTATTGTTCAATAAATGACTTTCTCTAGTGATATCTATTTAAGTAATGTAAAGATTTAAAATACATCTTTATAATGTTTTAAAAATTAAATTATTGAAATTATTAGAAATGGATAGAAAAATCCATTAAATAACGAAATCTGATGTAAGCTCGTAAATCTATAAACTGAGAAAAAAATATGGTACTTATATAGAAATACTATGAAAAGTAACATCATTTAATTAAAAATATAAACTACAAATACTACATTTTAAAAATTGTGACGTGGAAATTGAAGAAAGCTGCAATATTAAACTCTTACGTTCAAAAAATATTTGAAGATTTTTAGCTTTATTTTGAAATAAGTCATCAAAAATGCCACTGCTTATAACAGTAATCCTTTAACTTTAAAAAGGTTTAAACATCATGTTAAAAATCGAAAATTAAATTAAAAGAATGACATATTTACATTTCCTTCTTTTAAAAATTCAAAAATATTGATTTCCTGCAAAGTTACGAAAGTTTAAAGTCTCAGCTTTTTTAAGCGTTAGAATCTAAGTTTACAGATTTCTTCAGATTTTTTCATACCAAAAACGTTTTCCAAAGTTTGAACAGAATCCTTGATTCATAACTACAAGCATACATAAATTTCTTAACTGCCAGAGAAATGTCGAAATTTTTATATACCAGTATTCGTTTGCTAATAATTATAGAGCAAAGTTTCTATTATACCAACAAAATTTCAATTCATTTCTATAGTTAACTGTACAATTGTATAAAATTACTTTCACAAAAGATTTCTGCGTATATTATTACGCACTTACAATAATCTACTGAACATTTCACATCGAATATATTTGTCAGTTGGAAAAAACACATACACACACATATCCATACACACACAACAAGGTATATACGACGACTTACTCAGCAAATAATTTTAATATAAAGAAGAGAAAAAACATCAACGTAGAAAAAAAGTCACCTAACTCCACACAAATACACACCATTATTCTTATCTAAAAGTCAAAGCCCCCGCACACTCACAATCCTCCCTATAATATAATATCTGATGCACGCGAAAAATCGATTCACCCTCGCCTCCCCCAGACCGCAACATTTCGAATAATGCATTCTTCCTTTCTCTCTCCCTCACTCTCTCTCTTTCACCACTATACACCGACAGGACATTTTCCGGCAATGTCATTCCATTTCCCGCGATACGCATCTAAATTAATAAAAAAAAAAGAAGAAAGGTAAAACGCATCCGCGTAATTCTCGGCTCATTCAAACGCTTGTTACAACGCGGCCACATGCGCGCTTTAATATAAAAAAAAGAAGTCATCATACATACACATACACGTGAGGCGCGAATAAAGCCGCAGAGAAAGAAAAAATAAAATAATACAAACGAAAACGTCATCGCACTTAACTCGCACCATAAGGCGGCTGCTTTTTTTTTACTCCAGCGAATTGCGCGCACGCGTGTGTCGCCACTACCGTGGTCGGCATAAAAAAAAAAAGAAAATGCCGTCGTCGCCGTCGACACGATACAATATGCTGTATTGTATAATAGCTATATATATATACGTATACGTGTATACAGTGAAAGAAAAAGATTGAGACTGCAGTAGCGCGACACGCGTGTCTATGTATGTTATAGGGTATATATATATAAGGATAGGACAGTGTAGTTATTCTAAAGATTTTGCAAAATCATGCCGCCTAATTTGCCTGATCATCGATCACTTCCGGTTACGCGAGCACGCTGTTATCGCGTATCTCTCTCTATATATACACATACACGCAATGGAATATATAGAAAAGAAACGCGCGCGCGCGCGGAGATACACACATATATATATATCGTAAATAAAGAGAACCGATGAGTCGACGAGTTTTCCCGCGCGAAAGGCAGGAAAGTGGAAACGACCGCGCGTATGCGTGTGACCAATTCACAATTTTTCGCCCGGTCGGATGATGAATGATCGTGGATATGTGGAAAGAGAAAGAGAAAGAGAGAGAGAGATATTCCGCGCGTGAAATGTATATATACGGAGAACCTTATATGGGGAAAATTTGATAACGGGCATGGAGAGGCGGGATTTTTAAGGTCGACAGAATGTATGTGTGTGAGATACGTGGATTTGATTTGGAAGAGAGAGAGATGGTACGTTGATGTGGCTGTGGTTTAAGTTAAAAAATGGTTTTTGATGAGATTTTTTCGTGTCTTTAGTTTCCAGGAGTATATATGGTTAATGGTTGAAATATACCTGTCTGTAAATTCTGTTGTTGAATTGGTTGACCGAGGATTGCATAATGAATGAGGTTTTTTGAAGGGAGAGATGTAATTTAAATAGAACAGTATAAAGTTGATGATCTCAATTCGATGGTATATATAAGAAGAATGGGGTATTGTATAACTTACTATGCAATCAGATGAAAAATCTATTTTTTCTTTCTATAGATATGCCGACTTATAGTAATTTGTAAACGTCACATCGGTCGCTATATTATCACATTGATCAAACTGAATTTTACTTATACAAGAAATACTGTATATCTCAGTTTACAAAAGTTATATAAACAAAATTACTAACTTTCTAAAAAAAAAAACTTCGAACCCTTACTAAACTTTAGAGAACAACAACCAGTATTACGTTATTATACATACAACCACGAAAAATGAACCAATTATACAAGCCTACTTATAACAATTCTCTCTTCCCATTACCCCACAATGCATCGTTCGAATTACACCGCGAAATTTCCATATTATACCCAACCCAAAACCCCGTATGTATTTTTCTGTATGTGCGCGCATCGTGCACGAGAAAGAAAATATGCACGACATATGACGGCTGCTGCAGCGTCACACTCGAGAGAGAACGTCGCGCGCGCGCGCGCAAAACGATTAATCGAGGTCCACATACGTATATACGTTCCATTGTCGCTTCACGCGCGGGGGCAAAACGATTGCGTTGCAACTTTTACCTTATATATATATATATATATATATATATATATATATACCTAGTATACATCTTTTTTTTTGTCCTTCTCCCTATATATGCGTATACGTATATGGAAATGACAAAAGACGCGGCGCGCGCTTATCGGAATACCACGTGCAGCGGTGGTAAAGGTTCCTATTGTCCCTGTGAAATTGCTGGACATTTTTTATATGGTATAAGGGATATATATATATATGCTTGTTCCGAGTGGATTCGTTAGAGTATGTATATGTAGGGAAATGGGATTTTATTTATTCGAGGTCATTTTTTTCCGACCGATTGGATTACACGCTCGCGCGTCTATACGTGTGTTTTTGACCGTGAGGTTTTTAGATGAATGTGGATATATTGATGCGGTCGATTTTTCGCGTGGTAAGTAGTGGCTCGAGTCGAGTTGGCGTGACGATTTTAAAGTGGGTATAGGTTTATGCATGCGTGCGTGTATGCGATTGAGAAAAATGACTGGTACTTGGGTGGGTATAACGGACTGGAAAATATATGCTCTTATGTGTGTGTGTGTGGATGCGATGTGAATATTGCCAGTTTGATAAGTGGATTACGATATTTCGTGTAGAGTTGGTTTATAAATGGTTTATATAGAGGTTTCGGTTACTATAATTGTATATACTCGTGGTTAAAAATGTCGTTTGTAAAGTGAATATCGGTCGTTATATGAAAAATAAAAAATGGACAATTTACCAACATGGAAAAACACATACGTAAAATTTACTATTTTACACATAGAAACAAAAATTTGTATTAAAAAAATGTCATTAACTATTAATGAATCGACATTGGAATTCAAACAAACGAATATTTCTTAATAGTTAAAGAAATTCACTAAAATTTAAGATTTTTGCTTATGTTAAAGTCGTGGTTTCCTTAACTATGCAGATACATTCTTATGGTCTGCAAATCGGAAGGTTCAATTCATATTCCTTAACTCGTTATTCAAATATTAAAAATCTCACATATCATTGTATTTCAGCGCTACTATATAAAAATAGTAAATTTTCTTGTAAAAAAAGATAAAGTTATAAATAAATTGAAGATATCCTCGAACCGTTGTGTGTGTATGTATGTATAAAAAAATAGAATTTCAATAAAAAGGATTTTCCAATACATCTATAACTCCAATAATACCCAAGATACAAACACTCCACCTCATTTCAACGATATCATCCCCTAATTATGCAACCCGACTATCTATATACATACCACTCCACTCAAGTACACGAGCCAACAAAACTTAACTCCGAATCGCGCCTTCCATCGTCGCACATTCACCTTCCATTATATATATATACTTCACCGCCCTATTGCAATCACCATAACCCCAACTCCACACACACACAACAACCGTTAAACAACACAGACAGACGCGCGCGTGCGCTCGTCATTATTCAAATCAGCACCACGATTGCCGTGCACACACCTCACATACCATTAAACGTAATAGTGTTGTATGCACGTATATACATAGTAATACAAAGTATCTATATGTAGAAAGAAAAAGTAAATTCCTTGGGTATAATTACACCCACGGTGCGGTAATATAATGACACGGTAGCGTGAAAAACTTCATATATATAATATAATATTATGCAACCGGAAAAATGATGGATAATACAAAGCGACATAGCGGGGTGGCGTACCGATGCATGTATAATAATTAATGCAAAAGACGTGTATACTCGAGAATAAGTCGTCGTCGGCCGTTGGCCAGCTACATTATAACCGTGAAAATTACAATTCCCAGTGGCGGCAGCGGTTATGACGAGTATGGAATTATCATTAACCCAGTGTAAAAGGGGACACTGCACTGCCACTACGTCTGTCGTCGTACATATATATATACCTATACGCTACACGTGACACTGAAAAATGGTACATCACACCTTATATACGTGTGTATCAGAAAATCTACAATACGTAAACTTTTCTCGCACTTTTACAGCGGATATCTTATATATATTGTAACCCTCCGTATATTCACGCCTTTCCCGCGGCGAATTTCAGGTCATCGCACGCGGACACGTTGTATAGTCCGTCGTCGATGCGATCATCAATATAAGATCCGTCACAGTTATACGTGTGTATATCTCTCTGAGATTTTTCCCCTTTACCAGTTTTCCATTGTTAAGGAATAATCGACGCGCAGGTATATCATACTGCCCATGAGGGACACGTCTGCTTTTTTTTTTCTTTTTGTCAAAAGAGTAACGAGGAAAAGTCGCATATGATGAGAGAGCGTGGCGCGTACGGAAAACCATAAGCGATAGTATAACCCTTTTAATAATCGACGTGAATTATAGTGTATGATATGTTTGTTACGCGTTTTGTGAAAATTTTCAACGCAACTGTTCGACGTGTATATTGTTATAGATGTACACGTCGTTGAGAGCAGTTTCAACCCCTAAATATATTATATATCGAGGGAGGAAGGGAACGGGTGAAAGGAAAATATTTTGGGAAGACGGTGAAAGCGAAAGGGTATACAATGTATAGGGCTTTTTAAACTGTATATAGGAAAGCTTGTAATGTGTTAAAGCGCAGGTCGTACACACACGCACAAGCGTTTATGAACTGCTATTAAAAAAGTCAGAGTTTATATATACCAAGATATATATGAATGTCTCCCTTCGGCAGTATATTATATACTTGAAATATATACCTGCGCGTTGAACGAGGTAACATGAAAAATTAGAGCACACTTTAATAAGGTCAGTATTTACAAAAAAAAAAAGAAGTAATACATTTATATAGACTAAAATTTAGTATATAGCGTTATAACCGTTGTACGGTGTAATACCGTAACAAAATATTCAAATTTCTCTTCGCTTTCTTAACTCCAATAACCATTTCTATAAATATATTTAACAAAAAAAAACAACAAAACAACGCAACCCCAACATCTATACAACCCTGCACCCTAGCAAAAAGATTCTACATAGTATAGTACTTTTATACACCATGTATACTTCTGAACCTGTATACACTGCAATTGCATTTCTTTCCTCCGCAGGGCATACGTATATATGTGCCTGTTATAAAACTTGCATCTTACTTGGACTCACCCCACGCCTACATTCACTCTGATAAAAATCGAGATAAAAGACAATCCAAGAGCAGCCAACGGCACAACGTCGCGACACCATTTTACCGACGTATTCGAAATTCACCTCAGGCCGGTCCCTCGACACAGCAGCGACCGAAAAGATTGTGTCTCGAACGAGTTCACGTTGAGTTGAATTGCATTCAATATATATGTGTAATATTGTACAACAGTCGATGTATGTAGCACTATGGGAGTGAGACTACTATACACTACACGTATAGCCATAAATTTCAATTAGAATCGGAGCGACAATATAGGTATATATGTATATACGACGGCCGGTGCGCTTTGATTATCGTCTCGATTTTCGCGCGAAGGGATTCCCACAAGATGCGACGGGTCGCGCATTTCACGTGCGTTGTGTGTGTATGCTTATGTATATATCGAACAAACGCAGGGGGAGGAGATATTCTTCCAGCTGGTGTGCGAGTTGCCACAGAGAGAGAGAGAGACACTCGAAGGGAGAGACCGGGGAAAGGTGTGCTACGAGGTTGGGGTAAACAGAGAGAGAAAGGATGGTATGTCTACGGTGATGTTTGCGGAAGGAAAGTTATGTGGAAAAACGGAAACGCGGGATGACAGAGATCTGTTAATACAAGGGCTAAGCTGATTACAGTGATTATGTATGTATATGTACGAGGAAGAGTGTAATAAGTCAAGGATTTTTCTCGGGATACACATGCTGGGATGGGAGTGCATGTGAGTTGTTAGGAAGGATGATTTCTTAATTTAGTGACGCGGCTGATGTGGACATGTGCGAAGCGTATACGTTGTGGTGATGGTTTTTGGCGATGTTATACTGCGTTTTTTTTTTGAGTTGAGGTTTCGAGTGAGCGTTAAATTTTAATGTTATAGGGTGTAGGTTATTATAGAAATGTTTTTTTAAGAAATTTCGTGCGTTTTTAAAATGGGTATGTATTTATATATATATGGGGTGTGTAAAGAGTATAAGTTTATTTTTATTTTAATGAGCATTTTAATATATAGAATTATTGAAATTATAGGCTCCAAGATTTCATTTTATTTTCAAATTCGAAATATAATTGAAATACACCTGAAAAGAGAGAAAATTGGATATATGTACATATTGGAGAAATCGACTTAGAGGGTAAAAAAAAATTTTTAGATATAGCATATATAATAATAGTAAATAGTATTTAGGGAGGAAACAACTTGGACATTGCAGAACTCGTGTAAATTGATAAATATGAAATATCTAAGGTTGATCTCCGATTTTTGTATCGTGATGCGAATGCTAGTTTCATCATATGTGGGCTGAAAATATACCATATTCTCATTTTTTTTTATCCAAGAACAAAAGCGGTAATTTCGAGCAGGGTCTGGTGAAAATAAATTTTTTTTTAGTTTTCAAGTTTTATGATTAAAACAGTGTTTTAATTACACATAGACTTTTCGTATTCAAATTTAACACGTCAAAAAGCAATTTTTCTCGGATTTCTGTCAACTTTTAAGGATATATTAAGGATATATATTTTGCTAAAAATAATATCGATCTAAATAACATTCAGAATTTTAGAATCTTTCTTTTATCAAAGTAAAAATTTGCCTTCTAATTTTAAACATAACGCGCTTTCTTTTTTTCTTATACTTTAAACATAGCTAATTTTACTTTTCTACCTCATAATTTAACTTTCTCTTAAACCAAATTGATTTCCCTATTGAACAAACTTGTTAGATTTTTTCCGTTTACTTCCTCAATACAAACCCGCATACATACAGTACCAACCATCACATATAGACCAAAATAAACCGTCAAATCAACCGCGCATCCTAAAACTTCCTAAACGTTGCAAAGGGGCGATCCGATACATCGCGGCGCGGCTGAATAAGTGTATATAAATAGCCTCTATAACTGACAACAAAAACGAACGTCATAGAGAGAGTGAGTCGAGCTCATTATGGGCGCCCCCCTGATGCGCTAAGATCCATACATCTTTCTCTTTCTCTCTTTGGCTTTTCGAATTTTCTCTCTCCGCGCGCGGTTTTCTTCGTTCCCTTATGTATCGTGTACGTGTGTATCTGCAGGTATATAAAGGTGAGAGACCGAGAGGACGTATATTGTAATGCAAATGGAGCGATGTGAATTCGTCGCGCAAGCCTATATTAGCGCATGATTCGAGTTTAATCTTTTTTTAATTGAGACTCGGTGAGCGACACGTTCGCGCGTGAACCTGTGTTGATGTATATACAGTTTAATATTTAATTGGGGGTTTTGTGGAGATGAATTTGGTGTGAAAGAAAAAGAGATATGTATATGTGGTAGAATTTGCGGGAAAGGGAATTAGGATGATGATTAGGAGCGCGAAGTACGGTGGGACATGGGAAACGAGGCTCAAGATCGTGTTTCTTGTAGAATCCTCGATGAAAAGTTTTGGTTGTGAGAACTGTCCGTTGTATATATATACCGGTACTTGAATTAAAATTTTGTAACGTATTTCATTTGATATGTAAGTATGTAGACTTGTTTTTTAAATAGCTGTGACTTCTTGAAATAACACGTTTCTTTTCTATATCTTGTCTCCCAAAAAAAAATATATATCATCATGATTTTTCGTATGCGCGGTAGAAGAACAAAGAAAAATGTCCAAGTCAACTTTATATATAACAAAGCACGGTATAATACTTTTTTCCTCTTTCTTATAACACGAACTACACTCAACGAAAATCTCCGAGAGTTTAAAAAAAATTATCGCATCAGCCTGTTACACACACAGACGCAAATGTGGAAAAGCACTTGAAAAATTCACGCACATTATCTGGGTCACACGCTCTCACACATATATACCTTCCATCTTTATTTTTACTAAAAACAGATAGAACGAGAAGAAAGCGACGCGACGCACTGTATATACTCCGGAAAAAGGGACATCTTCGTATACATACTTGTCCGCATTGTCAGTCAATCAAATATTTTACCCGCGCTTCGTAAGAATATTATATATATACACGGGCTACACATACCTAAAATTTCATACGAAATCAAAACGAGAACCAGAACACACACACACACGTACACACATATGCGTAACACACGCAACGTGCATCTTCGCGGATATATAATCGAGAAGGACAGCGCAGCGGTTCTCTCTCGCACACGCGCGTGTATGGGACACACAGTCGAGGTGCTTCCGCTACGAAAATAAAGCGTCGCGTATATATATATGCATACGCCGCAAAGCAGGGTAAAAAAAAAGCTGAGAGACGAACCGTGCCGTTTGTCAAAAGAAGGATGGGAGGGACGCGTCTTTTGGTGATTTAGTATATAACGCGGTCGCACGCGCGCGGGTGTCTTTTATTTTTGTAATAATTATATATACGAGCGGTCGTATAACGCGCGCGTGTGTGTGTATGAAGTGATTTTTATGGCTTGTTAAAGGAAGAGATTATTGAGCGAGTGAAGCGAATAGCTGCTGTGTGTGTTACGTACGCGATGACACGTATATGGTACACACTTATGTACGATGTTTGAACGATTTTTACGATGATTGTCCATGTATACAGTTGTATGTAGGTATATGGTTGATGTCTATATGGATTTAGCTTTGAACATGGATGTATATGCGTTTTACGACCGCGGACGGTTTTATGAGAATTAGATTGACTATGTGCGTGTGAACGCGACGTGCGGTATGTCAATTCGAAGTTTGTTAAATTTTATTTGTAGGTTTGTGTCGAAAGTATATATGCGTGGTTCGTGTATACACACACACACACACACTAAATAGAATTATAATAAAATGTATGTTGACAAAGAACAATTTTATAATCATATACCTATTTCATTTTAATCTATATACCTATTCTATCTATGTTGTATTTAAAAAATAAACATTACGATCAAAGTAATATACACTCATCTACTCTCTAAAGTTGAATTAGTGAAAATTGCTCGACCATTCCAATTAATGGAAAAAACTACTAATTTATTAGTGCATATTTACTATTTCATTCAGTAGTTTTTTAAAACTACTAATTTAATTTGTATTTTCTACTAATTTGATTAGTAGTTTAAAAAAAATACTAATCAAATAGTGAATATTTACTAATAAATTAGTAGTTTTTTCCACTAATTGAATTGATGGAGCAATTTTCACTAATTCAACTTTAGAGAGTATTTAAAAAAAACGCACATCGCTCTCTAAAATCAGTTTTTCTTTTATTTTATATCTTTTCTTTCAGCAAGTCTAACAACAACCTCCCTCTCTCTCTCTGTTACGCTAACGCTATTTTTAAAAGCATCATAAATTCAAAAACTATGCCGCGCGCGCTAATTCGCGCATCTCAAAAACTTCAAAGAACTTCTCTCCTTAATCTCAAAGCTCATGACGACACCTACCATATATATATATATATATATGTACGAGTCCAAGTCTATGTGCACAGTAGGCGCCGCATCCCGCGCGCTCGGCAGAAAATCCAGCTTTAAGGTAATTAAGCCTCTCTCTCTCTCTATGCGCACAACGACGTGCCCCAACTGTCCAGTACTTATATACAGCTATATATGTCCGTTCTCGTTATATATATATATATATATATATATATATATATATAGGAAACAGAGGAACCATAATATATATATCTAGCTTATTTTTTTTTCTTCACTCGCTCTCGATCTTCTATGTGTGTACGTATATATACATGTATCAACAAGAACGTCGAAGAAGCTGAATAGTTCGTCGTGTCTCGAAAAACTAACCGGGGGTGGGTGTGGCTGATTTATGTAGGAGGAAGCGGTATATAGTATCCGGCAAACGTGCGCGCACGCGTCGGCTAATTGGACGACAAAGAAATCTCTCTCTTTCCCTCTCTCTCTCTCATATACTTGGCGAAGTTGAAGTTCTTCTAGAAAAAGAGAGATGTGTAAAAATGTATATATATATAAAGAGAGAAAAAGTGCGGGTACAGCTAACGGGAGGTTTATTTATGGCCTGAATTTCCACGTGGCGCGTGCTTGTTGATTTTTTTTTTTTGAGTTATGGGCGCCTGGCGCCGAGAGTATATAGAACATCTTGTGCACGTGCGTATATCGTATAATATAAGAGATTGAAATGTTACATTATAGGTAATTGTCACACACGCTTGGAAGTGTTTTTTCTTATTGCACAGTGCGATGCGATTTAACTTTCGATAGCGCGTGTATATATGCGTAATTTAACAAACAATATTTTTGAAAATACGCCCGCGATGTACTACAAAAGTATAAAAGAAGTTCAACGTGCGGATCTCTGTAGTACGTTACATAAAAAGCCATAAAAATCTTCTCGTTTTCGTGAGAGACACGATGTAGTGTATAATACACCCAACATCAACGGGCGAAAATTCACACGTAAATAATCGTCAAAGTTAACAGATCCGCTCAAAAACCCCATCATCGTGTATATCTTTATAATCGTCTCGACGCGTATTTTCCCCCCTACACTTATATACGATTATAACATTATTGTCTCCTTAAGAGTCCTTATAAATCAACGTTGCTCTATTTTCACCTCTCTCTCTCTCTCTCTCTCTCTCTCTCTCTCGTATATACACACTCACACACACACAATCGCAAAATATCGCCCACAACGTTCAAAACTGCACCTAAATATATATATATATAAAAATTCTCACAAACGTAGAACCTCTCTTTTTTTTCCTTTCTATTACACAAACCCCCTACTCTTCTCTCTTTCATCTTAATGAGCCGCAATAACTCACGCGGACAGTCGCAATTACGGGTCAAAGTGGCTCTTAATACGAATGGAAAGATCTCTCTCGCTCGCTCGCTCGTGCGCACCCTCTCAAAAACTTTCTCATGCGATGCTCTCGTAATTCTCCCCCGCGCGCCTACACGCGCGAGCGTATAATAACATTATATATATATACACGCGCGCACGCGAGGTCCGAGTGAGAACTTATAGAGAGAAAGAGAGAGGATCCATGGGAAATCTGCAACGAATCGTATATATATTGAGAGATGCGTCGTTGACGAGTATACGTATATAATAGAGATTTTATATAAGCGAGGGAGTATAATGTTAAAGAGCGATGCTGCGCTATAGTGTGCGTGGCGTAACATCACCCCCACGCTGTGCGAGTGAGAAGGGGGATATATATACTTTTTAAGGGAGAGAGGATATTGCAGAGGGGGAGGATATTATGTGATCGCACTTTGGGGATGATTTTTCACCTTTCACTCCTGTGACTGCGCGATGCGCGGATATATGTTTATCGGTGGATATAATAAATGCGCGCGTTGTATATATACAATGAGATATATAGCGGAAGTGCTTGTGAAGAGTATGGGTGTGCGTGTGACGTGTTGAATTTTTATCGTTGAATGTCATCGAAATGAAAAGAGAACAGTCGTCGACTGGCTTTTCTCTTTTGAGTATAAATATATATATATAGGTATATAAATGTATATACAGAAATAATGCAATTGGGTTTATATATATAACGGTTTAAAGGAAAAAGGAGAGTTTAAAAAAATGCTGTAGAACAGCGATGTTGTCGCAGTACATATGGTTTATCTTTACTCAATAATTGGATGGTTATTTTACAAATTTGATGTTATATTAAATTATATACATATAATATATACGTAAAACGATCGATTTGGTGTACTAGAAAAAAAATTTTATTTTTGACATCCCAAATAATATATATATAGTACTCTGGCATCATTTAGCTATATATTTTAACCGTTTTGGACATACTTTTATATTCAAGCAAACACGTCGCAGCCTCTTTCATTATACAAATACCATAAAACATATATAATACACTCGAAAACATACACATATTATAATACACGATTTCGTATTCATGACTTTTAAATATCCCTCGTGAAAACATCTTTTTTTTCATCTATACAACAAAAAAATCGTTAAGCCACGCGCGGTCCTTCTTAAGATCTACCTCAAACATTCATCTATCAGAATCGAATGGTATATACATATACCCTCGTGGCGTGTAGTATATAGCGCACACACATTTCCAGCACAACCATCCCGCATCCACACGTAAGTCGCTTTTCTGCATATACATCTCTCTTTTTTTCTCTCTCTCTCTCTCTAACTTTCTTTCTGAAAAAAAATGTAAAATCGCCACAACCTTCATAATTCAGTCTCTCGCGCGTGTATTATACATATATTATATTCCTAAACGTTTACACGCGTGCATATATATACAGTATTTGCACCGGCATCCTTAAATATCCTCTTTATACCACCTCTCACGTATACCTATATACATATACGTGCATCCGTTCTCCCCCCCTCTCTCTCCATTGAACATAGGAGTCGGTCAGTCGACCGATCCGATCCCGCTATACAATCATACTATAGGGGCGAAAAAGAAGCCCGGTGGAGAAAATTGTCCACTATAATACACGACGACTCCGACGTACCTATAATACGGAAAACCCCGTACGCAAGGGGCGACGGTATAAATTATAGATGCGTTTGGCCTATTGAGAAAATCTGATATAATCAGGAGAAAGCCGTGTAAACAGAGGCAAAGGTATATATAAAGAAAGGGAGAGGCGTTAGACACGGATATATCTATTGTCGTAGTACGTTGAGACTATGGACAATCGCAAAGTGGATGAGTTAGTATGACGGAATATATAGAAAGAGATACTTTTCACCCTGATATTTACGATTTTTACATAATATGAGAAAGAAAGAGAGAGAGTGACCGTTGCCTCGATGTATGATACACGGGCGCGATGCCAAACGCCTTGTGCCAGATCTTATACACTTACACCACACCGCACGTATTATATAAATACAGTAGTTTTTTTTCTCTCTGCATCGTTTCGATAAATGTATATATATACGTATGTATAGGAATCTGCATAGCGCGAGGTGTTGTGACAATTAGGCGAACAGCGACGTCGGCAGCCCTGAAGTTATGTTAGCGCCGTCCGAGTGGGCAAGCTTGAGACGACAGGTGTGTATATCCTCATAGTTGTTGATAAGTTTATGTGTGTAATATCGCGTGACCGCACGCTATGTAATATTTATTTATGCTCTAGTATAATATATAAATATATGCGAAAAACCAGAAAATTACGATTATTACAGGTACCTCGTATTAGATGTTATTTGTACAAAAACGTTAATACGAGGATTGAAATATCTACGCGTTGATTGACATATCGATTATAGATGATACAATTAGATTATAAATATCTCTATAGAGGCAAGTACATATTCATATGAAAAGTACATTATTCTCAATGATATCTTACAACATATCGTGCCTACGTGTAAGAAACTCAACTGTATATATACGTTTTATTGCCACTAATAAAGTACGCGCGCTTACACCTCAAAGCCACTTCATCAATTACCCCCGAAGAATAAATCAGTTTTCAGCTCGTGATTCCATTAGGGGTACGTCGCTCTCTCTCTCTCTCTCTCTCTCTCTCTCTCTCAAACACATCGTGTTTTTCGTAAAAGCTGCGCTATATACTGCGAAACCTCGTTGTTTTTGTTCTTATATACTTCTTGTCGTTCGTCGCGTCGGTGTCACCGAAAGAACTTGTTTGTTGCCTGCGACTTTATTCTCTCTCTCTTGCTTACTCTGCCAGAGTCATTCACTCGTAAAACTAAAACGTCCCTTTCGAAATACCCGCGCGTCGCATTGGCTCGTCTCGGTTGGCTGTTTCGTGCAGTTTACTCGCTATAAGAGTGCGAAAATAATCTTGTTTAGCGCGAAATTGACAGTTTAGTCGTTTGGTGTATACCCAGATATGGGGTATTATATTCGAATGAATCCGTAAAATGTAGTTGGTAAAAATAAAAACTGTATATCGTTGCTGAGGGGAAGAAGACACTAACTCGGACGAGCGCGTAAGAAAGTCCTATCTCGGGCGCTCGCCTTTAGATTTTTGCGGTTGACTGTACTTTCGCAGACAAATTTCGTACAAATTGGATTTTTTGATCCGCTGAACTTGATTTTGGAGTCTAGTTTTCTGTATAACAATAAGTTCATGTGCGAGAGTCATTTTTCACGTTAATAATTCGCTAAATCTGAGAATTTATGGGGCGTACGCTTTCGATTCAAAAAAGAGACTTAGGATATTAATATAATAATTTAATATAAACCTTTGGTCTCCCGCTCATGAACTTATTATTGTACAGAAAAGGAGACTCCAAAATCAAGTCTAGCGGATCAAAAAATTCGATTTATACGAAATTTGTTTGCGAAAGTACAATCAACCGCAAAAATCTAAAGGCGAGCGCCCGAGTTAGTGTCTTCTTCCCCTCAGCCCCCAGCTCCCCTCTTCATTAGTGTTATAGGCTTTGTTTTTTTAACAATTAAATAAGCTTTATATTAATATAATATTTTTATGTGCATATAAATTGCACAATAATTTTGTATATAAAAATATTTTTTGTAATTTAAAAATATATAATATCTGCATATATTAAAAGAGTTCATCGTATGAGATGTTTGTGAGTTTTTCCTGAAAACGTAGAAGTAATATCATAAACTGTAGACAAGTGTATACAAAACACCGGCATTTTTTAAATTATTCTTTAGTATATATAATTCTAAAATGATTTTTACAAATAAAATTTTTGAACATTTTACAATTCACTATAAGTCAAAGGTATCGCGCCTTAAAACAATTTATATTTTTCCACCAAAGAAATAAAATAGATATTATTGTAATCATAATATCGACATTCTTCGAATCCTGCAACACACAAAGCAAAATACAAACAATAACGATATATATCCATTATTGGCATCGACTTTTAACAATTATTTGAATTGAAAATCTTAAAAATTATTGAAATAAATACATTTTCGGGTTGACGAATTTTAGCAGTCAGAAAAGGGGAGAAGGCGTCAATTGAGCTGAACTGGCGCTCATTTACTATATCCATTATAAGTCCCCGAATTGGCGGCATCATCTCACTAACGTCGACGGTTACGGCTTTATAAAAACAGATAAATTGAAATATAACATTTATATTTTTTATAAAAGAACGATCGATTACAAAATATTTATATAACTTACTACGACGTATCAGACGACGAATCTCGCCTTTTTCTTTTGCTATACTCGTTACTTTTATAATAATTTTCAGATTTTCTGGAACTGTAAAAGATTAACAAAAGGGATTGGTTAATAACTTTTGTTCTGAGATAAAATATGTTTTATCGAGTAAGAATGGAATTTTAATTACCGAGAATGGTTGCGATCCGATTTAAGACGATCTCGAGAGAGGGATCGCTTTCTAGAACGAGAGCGATGTCTGAAAAAATAAAGTAGAGAAGAGTACAGAGAATAAAGTCTGATCATTTGTTTTTTGTAATTTCATTTTATTTTCGAATTCGGTGTTTAGGTCAAATATATAGCGTTTTAGTTATTATTAAAAACTTGGTTATTTGCAAATATGTTATTCCAAAGAAAAAATTATTTTTTCATTTTTTATACTTTTAAAATCAATTAGGAACACGATAAAGCTCCAAAGTTAATTTTTTTTTAAATTGGAGTTATTAAACATACTTCTTTTTTTATTAATAATACGCTATATCTGTAAAACATGAAATATTAAAAAATATTGTCGAATTAGAGTATTTTCAAATTTCCTGCTATAAATATGATAATATTGATTTTTTTCTAAATTAAATAAGCAACGTATATCCTGTCATGTCTTTATATTAATGTCCTATGATTACATGTTCTATAATTTTTGACATAGTATGTGTAAAATTCGATTTTACACATCATTTTTGGTGTATAAAATGCAATTTTACACATAGTGTGCGTAAAATAAAAAGAATGTGTAAAATCGAATTTTACACATATGTACTATGTCAAAAATAACTATTTCCTGTCAACATATCCTTTTTTTTAAATTTTTCATTATACCTTATTTACTCCGAATTCATCCGTTAGACACTAAAACTGTATGTATCATAGAACAAGTACTACCAACCGCTTCAATCGTCGCCAGTTGTAGATACTGGTATTCTAATCGTAGATCTCTACACCAAATTTTTTATAATTGAAATTTATTCTTAATTTTTAAAAAATTATTCAAGTCATTTACTCGAAATAAATTAAGGAACAGTATGGATGACTCAAATAACTGTTAAAAATTAATGTAACTAATGAATAATGCACAAATGTTGATATATACTTATATAATTTTATACTTCCGATATCCATGATAACTTCAATGAAATAAACTTTAATAAACAAAATCCTGTCACTTCTATAGGTACCAACCTCGATCGATGTCTATTGGACGTTGTGTGTGAGCTGGGACGCGCGTGTGGGCTAGGACTGCGACGCTTTCGGGGACTCAAGGATGACGAACGACGTTTCGTGTAATTCTCTTTAGCTGAATCAATATACAGAAAGTTTTTTTTTAAATATATTGCCTATTTAGAAGTACCAAATTGTTTTAAATTAAACATATTTTAATTTTAATGTTTTTAAACGTTGAGATGAATGTAAATAAATTTATTTCGAAGAAAGTTTTAAAGTAATATTTAAATATTGTTTTTACACACCTAAAGTACTTTTTACTACAACTTCAACTACGCGTCGTTCCTCTACTTCAATCGGCTGTTTTAATTCCTCCCGATCGAATATAGGCTTCTTTCCTTCTCCTATGTGATCAATTTAAATATTTATTCATTGAGTATTTAGTATTTATTTATTTCTTTAACATCAACGGTCTGAAATATACATCTTACTATAATTATTTCTGATTAAATTTTCTTCTCTTTAGCAATGGTAGCATAACTCGTATGCTTCATCAAAAATAAAAATATTCTTTTAGAAAAATTTATTATATAAAGATAAAAATATAAAGATATTCGTGAAAAAGTTCTAAAATAAATTTTTGAATAAAAATGTATCAATGTACAGCTATCTAATGTTATAACAGAAATTGGTAATATGATTACTATCGAAAATTATCAATTGAGAACAAAAATGCCTTATTGATCTATTAATAGATTTTGCACTTAAAAAAATATAATAAATAAATAAAACACTAAGTTACCATCTCTTCTACTCAATATTATATCCTCACGATTTACAATATTACGTCGAATTTCCGTAGATTCAGTTCCTGCTGGAACTTTTTGAAAAACTTTCACTTCTATAAGTTCTAAGTCTTTAGGATCAAGGTTTTGTGTATCTTCATGTTCAACGTCGAAGGGTTTCTTATGTATAGTTGAATCAAGTCTACAACATAATTATATATATGTAGAATGTATAAAATGAGCTCATTGTTACACCGTTTCTACATCGCCAAAATGTGATGTATACTTTGAATAATTTTACCTTTCAATTGACAATATTGAAGACGGGCGAGGCTCAGAAGGAAAGATTGCACAATAATAATAAAAGATATTGGTTGGAAATTATATAGAAAAAATAAAACGGTGTTCCTTTCTTGGTACATACTGTCTGGTAAACTACTTATCAGAAAAAGCCATAGATTTTTCTTTAATACTATAGTGGTATATTTAAGCATACGACAGCAAATGTTATTGTTGATACTAATCAATGGTAGTTTTTGTCATAGTAATCGTAAAGTAGCCTAAATGGAGTACGTTTTGCGTAAAGTAGTACTTTTCATTGTATGCTTACTAGACGTAAAGTATTACTTTATGTCCACAAAGCGCACACTTTTTAGGCTACTATACGCCTGCTATGACGAAAAATACTATTCCCGATTCACTGGTAGGATACTGAATTTACAAATATGGAAGAAAAAAGGTTGACAATATAACTTCTCTCTCTCTCTCTCTCTCCTGTCTCAATATAAGTGATACTATTTCATTTGAGAATCTTTAATTCGTTTGAAAATCTATACATTCATTTCATCTAGAATTAAATTTCGCGCAAATAAAATCTCATAATAATTGAAAGCTACCGGATTTATGTCATGCCATAAAATTGAAACAATATTTCCAACACTTGAAGTTCCACTAACTATAGAAGCAAGGTCTGCACGACTCTTTCTGATGAGTCAGTTAGGCAGTATTAACTAATCTCTTGTAAGTTTCACCAGTCTCCAGTATTTTCAATCAAACGGTACAACACTCGATATAGAAAAAGTGTAACTTATTTAAAAATCATTAGCAAATTTCAAGATCAATAAATTTCGTCCACATACAATTTGACCACGAAAGCATAAAAACCTCTATATATCACATACCTTTTCCATACACCACCTTTCTTACTGTTTTTGTGGTCGGTAGGTTCGTTCTTCAATCGTCTCTGATTATATGAATCTTTAGATCGACTTCTGCTTCTACTTTTACGGCGACTTCTGTATTCACGAGACTGTTTGTTTTCGTCTGATTTCAACATCTTAGCCCTCTTCTTTTCGTACTCTTCAATCATTATGCGTTTCCTCTTCTCATGCAGTCGCAGCTCTTTTTGTGCAATCATCCATTCTACCCGTTTCCGATACATTCTCTTTTCTTCCTCAACCCTAAGATAATAACACTCCCTTCTATCTAAAATTTAAAAAAAAAATCATATTCGTATATTTTAAATATACTACACAGAAAGGATGAATCAGAGTAGCATTTCAATCACTTATGGTAAGACGCTCTTAAAACTCTCGAAAACAAACGCTGTCATACACATATATGTGCGTACTATACGCTATTAGATTTATATATATCAGGTATCAAAACAAAACAAACTTTACATCGAGATATTTTGGAACTTATACTTTACATCAATGAACTTTATCTATGTTGTACGAATTTGTTGTTGCAACTGTTAAAAATCGCATTTTTTTAAACAATCTAGACTATATCTGAAGCCATTATACTTAACCCTTTGTGGCATGGTGGCTACTGTATTAGCCATCTAAATGTGTTTTAAATTTGATGTTTATTAGAGACAGTATCGCGAGTTTTTGAAGAATTTAAAAAGTACTTGACATAAGATACATGTGGATAGTTGTTTTACAATTTGTTATATTCAAGCACGTTTAGGTTTACTATAATATATTAGCTATCATGCTACAAAGGATTAAGACCGTCTTAATTAAGGAACGAATAACAAGAGTATGAAAATACCACTAAACACGCACTTAACATATTGGTCGCAGAGAATCACCGCAGATTTCCAATTTAACACTTTCACTTGATCAAACAAACTATCTTCTAATATGACAAACACTTGGCCCACGATTATAATAAACACAAGTGATTTGGATACCGAAGGGCAGTCTTTGGAAAACGATTATTTAGAAGTTATACTTATACGATCTATCGGTTGACGTCATCGCACTGTGACTGTATCTGAGCAGAGCAGTACACTGTGGCTACTACAGCACTAGCCAGCTGATTGTAGAGGAGCCGCAAAAATAACAATAGAAAACCATAAATATATTACAGTATATATAAATAAAATAAATAGTATTCTTATTTGTTGAGGAAAATTGGATTAATTTGCGATTTTCTCTTATATTTATATTAATTATGCTATCAATATCTAGTATTTTTCTGTTATTTGGCTGTGACAGATACATTGGGAATCTTCAGTAAATATATGCTTAAATTGTAAAAAATGAATAAGTATAATGTAAAAATTAGTATAAAGATGAAAAATGAATAATTTAATTTATGTACAGAATTTTTAGTAAAAATAAAACTACTTCCATCTTAATTGAAAATCCAACGTTTCTGACAGTAAATTTTGATCACCTTACTTAAGGTTGACTAGTCAATTTTCAGAAGCGACATATATTTCACTACTAGTATATCAATGTAAATACAATCAGGCTTTTTCTACATTGGACAGATACTTGCCTTCGGAGCGCTCCCGCGCTCCTTGATTGACGAGCCACATGTATAAATACTGTGATTTCAATAACTTCTTTATACAATTAAACTTTTTCAGCTTCTATACGCTTTAGTGGCTCAAAAGTAAAAATTAATTAATATAATATATACTGTTAAGTAATATTCTCAAGAATGATACTGTGGATAGTACTAGTTATGTATTTTAATTAATGTTTTTCAAGTAATTTTATGCTACGCTATAATCTTGAAACCCTGTATATAGTCTACGATCCCCTTAATTTTCTTTCCCTAACGATTTCCATTCATGAACTCACTATATATAACTCTCTCGAATCCCGTGAACACCACATATCGCACCTTTTATATACCCCCAACACTTCTTACCTTACCGCAAGTTTATATATACCTGAAAAGGCACACACATCTTACAACCCTATATACCTACTATCATACGCGTCACCTGCAATCGCTCGGGCAATCGGAAAAACGATAAAAATCTTCTCACTATACCATTTTTCTTCTTTCCTCAACTCCCCTCTTACTCTCTCTCTCTCTCTCTCTTTCGTTCACCCGAGATTTCGCACTCGGTTGATGCTGCTGTACCTTTCGACCTTTGTCGCTATATATGGAACCCTTTCTTTCTACAAAAAAAAAAGAGTAACCCCTGAGCGAGTGAGCATGAACAATGGTGATGTTTGGAAACAGCGTTGCGTAATTCCATTTTCTTTCTCTCCTCACGAAAGGGGAAGCTATATCCCTCTATATATATATGCACACACACACACGCGCGCACACACATTTCTTTGATCTTCGTACGAGGATGTATGACGGAATAAGTGAACGGGAAACGCTTTTGTCTTTCTGTGGAGACTGCGGAGAGATTAGACGGTGAACGCGCAGTGTTTAATTATTTCGTACCGCACGGTCTTTCAGGTGGATTTTTTCTCTCTCTCTCTCTTTCTCTCTCACTCGTTTTGCACTTGCTTAGGTCCGTGTGAAAGTACGTTTCGCGCGAGTAAGGTGGAAGAAATGTGGCTTTGGTTCTTTTCTTGTATGAGGATTGAATCTTTGAGCTTTGAGAGGTCAACCGTGTGTGAAAATAAAGGGGATGTGGAGGCGGGACGAATGACGAATGGTTCTCTATGATAAAAACAAAGGTATTGACTATTGTATGAAAGGGATAGAATTGTTTTGATAGAAGTTTTCAATGCAGTTTGCGACTTTTTTATACTACTATAATCTAATTGAAAATAGGTTGGTTATAGACTGTTGTGTATTCATTATAGCTATTCTACATACGATATATGGGAAATTAAATTTTATTTTTACGTTCTCGGAATCAGAAAAAATCTTTAACGAAGTAAAATGTAACAGATAATTTATCCGAATAACTGAACGAAATTGTGATTGAATTAATTGGCTTCTACAAAATGCAGAACATACATTTTCCATTATTTATAATTTATTTAAAAAATTTTCAAAGTTATAGCAGTCATTTATTGTTTGAAATAAATTAAAAGGCAAATTAAAAGCTTTGATCTTCGTTGGATTGTTGTTTTTAAATCTTAAAATTTTGGTATTAAACTGTTTTTTTATAGGATTTGGTCCCGAGCAGCTATGGAGGGGTTCAGATCTTTTTAGAATACCACACGCATAGTAAACGTGATCAGTATGAAGAGATAGAAAAAAATGTAGCAAGGAAGGAATAATACTACTACAGCATTTAACTAGACGACATCGACGACTAGTCACCATATATACTGTGAAAGGAAACATTGGACTACGACATCAAGCCGTGGTGCAACTGCAGCGAGATACCAAAAGTATCCATTCTATGAAGCCCACAATGTATAGCGATGGTATAGCGCAGTAAAGGCGCAATAGACTCGCACACAAACGGCCGAATACTTTCTTCCTTTAAATTGATTCGTTCAAGGATGCAAGTCGGTTATTAAAGTTCTATGTATCTGCTGCACATATATAGAGTGTGCTCGCGTGGGAGTATTAGATTCATTTTGGTAAAGCGAATAAAGGGACGTATTTATTAATAATGAAGAAATCGATAGATATTATTGTATAACTTCCTATTCAAGCTCACATATCCTTGCACACAGAGAGTACGACTACAAGATATTCATCCGTTTTCGTGGTATATACAGAACTTTGGCATGCCGACCCTGCAGCTATAAATAAATTGTACCGGTAGTCTACGAGATGCGACAAAATATATAAATGCAATTTATACTGATTATCATTGACTGTCTTATAAGACAAAAAAACTTATTTTTATTAATATATCTATTCTCTAATTCCTGCGACGAAAATTAAACAGAAATTTGTTCAATATATAACTTTTTAAAATTATTTTCTTTAATGAAAAATCACTGATTATTGTCATTTTTATTTCTGAAATTCATTTCAACTTTTTTCTTTTCTACCACATCGCGTAATAAATTTTCATCATAGCTACTCTGAC
Organism: Torymus tubicola; assembly: GCA_035583055.1. NCBI lineage: Eukaryota > Metazoa > Arthropoda > Insecta > Hymenoptera > Torymidae > Torymus > Torymus tubicola. The sequence continues at coordinate 12,883 of JAWWEQ010051672.1, read as the reverse complement.
ATCTGTCACACCTAGAAACCACACTATCTATAGTTTAGAAATCGAAAAATGAATTTTTGACGACCGTTCGCCGTGTCAAATAGACCGCGAGCACCGAATAATAATAATAATAATAAAAAAAGGGGTCAGAAAAACGCATTACGTGACGTGTCCGTGATCTATTAGATCCTATACGAGCGAGCAATTTATCACCGTCAAGCCACCCAGCACTCTACCTATATAATTAATGCGACTGCGACGCGTGCGCAACTGAAAATCACGACAGTACAAGCCTTTCCCGACTATATACGCTTGTGTTATATAGGGAGGTGTTACTCGATTTTTTTTTTTAGTCGGTCATGAATGAGAGAATAAGTGTATACATCGGGAATACCTTTGCATCGTGAATTCACACGAACATATATACAACGGTATGCAAGTCGTCGATATGTCGTTTGATTGTGAATAATTGAGAGGCTTTCAATAGCGATTGATTGGATCGGTGATGAACGGGGTGCGGTTTATTGCATGATTGATTCGATGTTAATTTTGGTAGTTAGGAGACGATAATATGGCGTTCTTTTCAAGGGAAATGTATGTAGGTATGATTGATAAAGACAGTTTTTTTTTAGGTTAAAATATAGTTCACATTTTATTTGTAGATTAGAGCTCACATGGATAAATTTCATTGCTATTTTTTTTTAGTTTCTATTAATAAATTGTACGTCATTATAAATTAGAATACGATGACACAATGATTGTTTAACAATTGTAAACTCGAAATATATTAGAAAAATGTAAGATACTAAAAATACTAATTGAATCACTTCTTTATGGTTCAATAATAACAAAATAAATAATAAAAATATACGTTCTTAAATGTTCCTAATAAAGATTATTTAAAAGAGATGATTTAAAAAATTAATTTTGTATAAAAATTAAAAGTGAAGATAAGCAATCAGTTAAGTATCAGTTACTTAGTTAAAAAGGTAAAATATTTACAATGTTAAAATCTAATCGACAGATTTAAAATTCATCCGTTAAAATTTGAAAAATCTTAACAATCACAATATAAAAAATCTTTAAAAAACTCTAAATCAATTGTGACTTCGCGAAGCTTAATAGAATTACAATCACACAGGTACGCTGCTTTAATGTACAAGCGATGTTAAATAATGATTTTAGCAAAAATCATGCAGCTCTAATTTTATAGTCCCACTTCATGGTTCTTCTTGAAGCTTGAACAAAAGTGATGTGTCATCGTCATTTTGTACTCAATCTAACTTAAAACATTCTTCCGAATCCTGTAACATACAAAGCAAAACACAAACAATTAAATATATGACGAATTGATTTTAAGAATTAGTATTTTAAAAACGATAAAAATACATAAATTTTTAAAATATAGATTAAAAACAAAAATTAGCTATTTAAGAGTAATCTAATTTTTTTATAAAAAGTTAAGGTATACGATTGAATGAGTACACTTACGTGGATCGGGAGGAAGCATAGGCGGTCTGTACATATCTTGCGGGCCGACAAATCTTGGCGGGAAGGGGGCCCTAATAGGCCCAACTGGCGGGCGGCCTCTGGGACCCATAGGTCCCCGTATTGGTGGCATCACAGGCGGCCCTAGCATTACTGGCCTTGGCGGGTATGGCTTTAGAAACAGAAAAATCACAACATGCTCTTTATTTTCTCAAATTCATAGGTAAAGTCAAATTGATTTAGAAATAATTATGAAACTCACCCCATAATAAACAGGATACGGAACCGGTTCTGCATACGGCACTGGTGGGTGATGTCGATCAAGTGACGAATGTCGTCTTTCTCTTCGGTCGTGAGATCTTTCGGACGATCTTCCACGATATTCTCTGCTGTCTCGGTGGTAATCTTTGTCTCTGTAATCTTTATCGCTTCTGCTGGAACTGCAAATGATTTAAAAATGTATTTGTTAATGAACTTATGTTCTAAAATAAAAATATTTGGTTGAGTGAGAGAATGGAATTTTAATTACCGGGAATAATCACGATCTGACCTATTACGAACGCGATCACGCGAATGTGATCGGGTCCTGGAAGGACCAGGACTAGAGCGTCTGCGTCTGTCTTCTTTACTACTATCTCGAGATCGAGAATGATGCCTAAAAAAGAGGAAATGCGTTCTAATTTTTTTCTCCAATCATTTTACTTTATTCCTAAACATACCTATCACTTTTGTGATCTCTATGATAATCGTCACGACGAGATCGTACGTGTACATCCGACCTGTACAGATTGACTTAATATTACTAAAATAATTTGCTATTTAGACTAGAATTGCAATCCATTTATTCCCAAGCGGAGATTTTTAGATCCATTTTTCAAATAAAATATTGAATAAAATTGAATTTTATGTATGTTCAATACATTTAAAATTTTTTCGAAACTAACAAAGATCTTTACATACGAATATTGACAGTCACTGGAAAATTTTTAATATTATTTTCCTAGCCAAATAATAAATGGATTTTAAACTATCCGTTTGGGAAGAAATGGGTTAATATAATAGAGTGACGTTAAAATAAATAAAAAAATTTAAAAAAAATAAATATATTTTCAATTAAGTCGCTAAACAACTTTTTAGTTTAGTCAAATTTGATTCCCTTTTTACATTTTTTCTAATTAAAGGAAAAAGAATGAAGTATATACATTTTTTTTGAGGAAAAGTAGCTTGAGAAAAGAAGAATAATGGAGAAGCGAGGGTGTGAATACCGAAGTATGAATTTCATTTGTTAAACAAGCAATGAAACCTAACGACTTACCACTAATTAATATATTTGCATGTTGACGAATAAAAAAAATAAAAGGTGTATTTAAATGGTTACTTGCCTTATATCTCACACACATACACTCACGCTTGTGCAATGCAATCGCTATATTTATATATGTAAATATGAATGCATTTATGGTAAATTAATGTTTTCATCTTAAATTATATATCATTTATATGTATGTTTAAAAAGCACAAAACTCTCTTAATATGATAAATACTACATCGCTTGTTGCACCAAATTTTAGTTTAAAAAGTGACATGCTGAAAAAAAATGATTAGAGCGAAAACAGTGCGTTGCAAAAAGCAAGAATGTGAAGATTATGTGAGTGAGTTAAAACGCCGACGACGTCCTCGTCTACGTAGATTTCACCCCTTAGCACATTCTTATGTGCACAGAGGAGCTACCAATGCGTTCAGCTGAAACATAATGGGTTAGGCATACGGAAAAAAATAGATTATGAAGTCCGCGTTCGATCCCCGTGCGAAACCTGAGCATCATTGTCTAAGTCCCCTGACCCTTACGACATTTGAATTCAAGTCGAGCGAGTGGTATTCAGTACGGCGGCATAATGAACGCAAACTTATAGCACTCGTATGACACAACATTTTCTGAAATGCTCGATTAAAAAAATATTACGTGCTGATGACATTTATATATAAATGTGACATCTGCATTACCAGTTCCATTTTGAAACATACATCTAGTAAATAAACTACTTACAAAAGTAGTATATTTATCAGAAGCATTTTCTCAAATGGAAGTGTCACTCAGTTTTTTTGCTCTAACGAGAAAGGCTATTTTAAATATTATTCGCACTCTGAATTCATATAATGCGAGATACCACATTTAGATATAGATGTATTTTAAAACGCATAATATTTCCGTAATGAAGTTAAGAAATATATTGTAGCAACGACTACACTTTTTGGAATAATCGAAAAGCACGGTCTTTTGAAATATCCCACCTGACCGCCGTACCAATATACCTCTCGCCTGACGAGCGACTCAGGGGTGGGACTTGAACAACGGTGCTCCGTTCTCGCACAGAAATCGCGCACGAACTTCCGCTATGCAGAGTGATTTTCATCACTTGCGATAATGGTTATATTTAAGCTAGAATAAGTAACATATGCAGTTGTTAAAAAAAAACTTATATAACTAAACATTTTAGGATGCTAAAATGTAACTTACATCTAAGGTCGATTACTTAAAACTAGTTACATACATTTTTATATGAAATTAAGAATAAGATTATTGTTGCATATAATACGATTTAAGATTGTTTTAAATAAATAATACCCATTTTTATATGCAACAATCTCATCCAAATTAAATTATAATACCTTATTATATTCATATTTAACCGCATGAATTTTTAATTCCTTAAAACTAGTTATTCGCTAATAAATCGTTATTATAATAATTTAGTTAAGAATATGCGTGGTTGATTACAAACTAGGCTTATTAGCTAATGTTGATATATAAGAATGTATTATTAATAAATAGATGAGTATTTAAAATAATATCGTTTTCGGGTGTTGTTTTAGTTTGAATAGCTTTATAGGATATTTTACGAAGCGGATATAGGTATACGAAAGGAGGTGCAAGAAGCAAGAAAGGTAGATGAGAAAATGGTGTCATTCCTAATTTTGATTGATCATAAAAAAAACTATCAAATTTCCATCATTCGTCAACAAAGTTTGAAGCCATGCAAAAACTTTAAACATTTACCACAATCAAGAACCAACAGTATTACTTAAAGGCAGAACCAACACCAACAGTAAAAATCATTCACACCATGCAAAGCAAACTGACAACAAATACGTGTAAAACTATATTTTTATCTGCTTCTATAAGAACTTTGTGTAGTATCTGTGTTCTGTTCTTACAGCTTGAAAAATATAGAGATCTGTACTTATCATTGGGCAATACTTGGATAATATTCATATTTTACTAATTAGCAAGATACTTGTGTAAAATTCATCTTTGAAACTTGTGTAAAATTCATCTTTCAAAACTTGTGTAAAATTCATCCTTAAACCTTGTGTAAAATTCATACCTCGATATCGCAATACTCGTGTAAAACGTATTTTTCAAATATCAATGATAATTGGCAATACTTCTCTTATCATATAAAACACGCAAATATAATGTGCTAATATCACTACTACAGAAAGCCAACATGCAAATATATTTTAAGCAATATACACTGTATAGAGCTTAATTGTTGTAAGTGTTTAAAGCGAATGTATGTACTATCAAACTTTTTGACTTTAAATTAGAAAATTTTCCTACTTTTAATTCTCTTTTAACGATGGAAAAAATCTCAGTATTTAAACACTTATAGCTGTAAAAAATGTAAATTTCTGCTAAAAAGCAAAGATTAATAATTTCTGTGACTTATAGAAACGAACCTCGACCGGTGTGTATGAGATGATCGTGAACTGGGACGCACGTGTGGGCTAGGACTGCGACGTCTTCGAGGACTCAATGATGCCGAACGTTGTTTCGTGTAGTTTCTTTTAGCTAAATCAGTAAAGGAAAAGTTTTTGTTTAGATAAATATCGAAACATATTTTAATTTTAAGGTTTTAAATCGCTAAGATAATTGTAAGCAAATTTAGTTGGAACAAATTTTACATTATTGACCACGTCGGGTACATAGCGTGGGTACAATTAATAGACGAACAAGTTTGTGCGTGCGCGAGCGTCGCAACGCGGGGAAAGTAGCAAGCGCGTATACCTGGGTTGATGTCCATATTAGCGTGGGTTTGAGCCAATTTTTAGTTTTCTTTTTCGTGTAATAGTAGATTATTTAAATTGTCGCAGAGATTCCGAACAACAAATTTTAATTTTAAGGCTTTATTTTAGAATAATATTTAAATATTGTATTTACATACCTGAAATACTTTTTCCGTGAGCTTCAACTACGCGATGTTCTTCTACTTCAATCGGCTTGGGGTCCGCCTGTTTTAATTCCTCCCGATCAAATATAGGCTTGGTTCCTTCTCCTATTATAATCAATTCAAATATTTTTTAGTTAAGTGATATTCTTCATTGTGTTGTTATATGATTTAGTAGTGTAATTTTGTTCTATAATTCTCAGAAAATAATCGGAAATTTATTTTTAATTTTAAACTGTTGTAACTCTTCGTTGCTTTATAGAATTAATCTTCAGGATGATATTAAGTAATTAATTTTCAGAACGATGTTGAATAATTAATCTTCAAGACGATGTTAAGTAATTAATCTTCAGTTGTCGTATCAATCATTTGGTGCTAGTTCTTTTTTATGAAATTAATTGTTCACTAAACAACCGTGATTTTTTTAAAACGGAAAGTGATTTAAAATTTAGGCTTTGAAAACATCACTCAATAGTTTCGTAACACTGAATATTATTCCACAAGAACATTATTATTTTAAAAATTAATAATCAATTCTTCACGATGATGTTAATTAATCTTCAATTGCAAATCATTTTGTAATTTCTTATTAAATTAATTTTTATTTGAACAAATGAATTTCTTTAAATAGAAAATTAATTTAAAATTCACTTTTATCAAATTTCACTTAATAATTTCGTAAACACTGAATATTATTTAACAAAAACACAGGTGTTATTTTAAAAATAATAATCAATTTTTCACGATAATGTTAAGTAAATCATCTTCAGTTGTCGTATCGGGCTAGTGATTTTTTAATTTTTGCTCACTAAACAATCGCGAATTTTTAAAACGAGTCGATTTAACAACAAAAACAATTTTAATATTATAAGAACTTAATCTTCCGGGTAGTATAGTAATAGTTTCTTGTTACTCCACTCATAATATCTTTATTACAGATATTATTATGTTTGAACTACTTTCAAGTCGTAATTTTCAATGACGAAATTAGATAAATAATTATATAGAAAATTTTAGTTGAAATCGTTTTATGAATTAAATTTTTTTGTTTATAGCCACGAAATTTAAAATTATGGTTTATGTAGAATAAAATGTTTATGTGAAAATTATTAGATTAAATAAGAAAAAATAATTATGAAATTGAAGATTCTCACGAAAAATGTTTAAAATAAATTTTTAAATAGACACTTTGCACAATCACTGTTTTAGAACCACTAACAAATAGCTGTAAGTCAAATTTTTTAAAAACACAAATAATCAATGCATCATTCACCCACTTTTAACAAAATATCTTAAAAAAGGTTTGATAAACACTAAATACTGCAGTCACTTTTCTACAAATCTTCCATGATAGGGTTTTAATCACTAAATAATTGTATTTTCAATATTGTTTCTGAACGCTATTTCCATTTTTTCCATGAGGTTTCTTTACTGTTTAAAATTAGAAGTTTATTCCCTTATGATTTGTTTCACCATAATTTAATGTTAATATTAAATTTATTTTTTGAACTTAAGAAGTGAACAAATAAACAAAATTTAAATTGTGTAGATAAAATGAAATATTTAGTAGTGTTATATCTTCAAGAAGTTACTAATAAATGTAAAGAAAGTAAATTATAGCATCCCATACCATTCAAAATAACAGATTAAACAAATCTTGTTGCAATAAAACATTTTCTTATAATATTTTAATTTGACTATTATTACCGTTCATATTTAAATATAATCTTATTGAATTTCATTAATTGATAAAATATTTAATTTAATAATTCTGTTTAATCTGTCATATCAGTGTATAAATATAAAAGAAAAAATTTAGCAGGCAATATATTATTAAACGTAACCAAGTTAATGAAGTGTTAATGTAAACTAAAAAAGTACTCAATAGCAAAGCATTCATAGCAAAACAAACAGCAACAAATACATAATAAAAGAGCTTACACAGTGATGACTTATAAAACTTCATCCCATCCATCTTATGAATTCTTGTTTCATTGATATTTCTAACCTTGGATGAATTCAGTTGTATTCTTAGGAAAAAATTATCAATTGACAAAAATAATCTATATTTAATTTGACTTTGAACCCATTTTCTTTCTCATTGGTTTAGATAGTCTTCAGTTGATGCAAAGCATTGGTTGTATAATTCTTCAATCATTATCTTCGGTACTTGAAGATGTTGACCTGTTATCGACCTATCACTCAAATTATGTAGATTAAAAAAAAAAAGAAAATCAAACACCAAGTTACCCTCTCTTCTCTTCACTGTTATATCCTCATGATTTACAATATCACGTCGAATTTCATTAGTTTCACTTGCTGCTGGAATTTTTCGATGAATTTTCACTGTTATAGTTCGTAATTCTTCAGGATCAATTTTTGGAGCATCTTCTGGTCCTTTGAAGAAGGGTTTATTGTCTTCGGTTGAATTGAGTCTGAAACATCATTATAATCATAGAAATTTCCTAAATTATTTTGTCATGTGATTTTAGCCTTAGAAGCCACTAGGTATAAGACCAGCTTAAAATATCTTATTACACAACTATGTAAGCAACAGTTATACATACTTCTCAGACATAACACCCGTTTTACTGCTACTGCAGCCAGTAGAGTTATTCTTGTAGCGACTTCTATGGTGTGAATCTTCAGATCGACTTCTGCTCCTGCTTTCACTGCGACTACTACGATCACTAGATCTTCTCTTCTTATCTAATCCTAACTCCTTAGCCCTCTTCCTATCATACTCTTCAATGGCTTTGCGTTTCTGTATTTCATGCAGTCGCAGTCTTTCCTGTGTAATCATCCACTGTACTCGTCTTTGAATCTTCTCCCTCTCTTCTTTGGAGACATCACGATGATGATACCACTCCCTCTTTTCTAAAAAAATAAATACCACACACGTACACATTAAAAACACAATTCCACAATTTTAATAATTTTAAACTAACAAAATTGATCTCAGTTGGAGTTTAAGGTTAGAATCACACTATAAACACACCTGCCATATTGACCACAGAATGATTACAAAAATCTTAAACTGTCACGCTTTTTCTTAATCGAGTAAGATAACTTTCGACACGATAAACACTGTCGTTCGGGACATAAATTGTTTAAAGTCACCGGTTCACCAATGACTACTCATAACCTCGACTCTCGAGTGCTACAAGTAAGCTCGATGGATGGTACAAGCAAACCTTCATACTACGCGCGGTTTGCTTCTGCCCGATGAGCTTCCCTTTTATATGCGGGGAAAGTGAGTGGGAACGAGTCGTTAAGGACTAGTCAAGGATAGAGAATTGCACTTTTTCTTGACCAATTGTAGCTCTTGTTTTCCCCTGTATCCAAAGATCTTTAACTCAAGAACGAATTTTCGCAAATTTTCTTAATTTTTGTTCGAATCAGAAATTCTTTGTTCAACATAAAAAACATACGTTCTGGCGAAAGACGCTTCGAAATTCCATAGAAAATATTTTTAAGCGCTGTAATATTGAAATATTTAGTCCCTGGCGAAAATTTGAAATTTCGCGTGGTCGGAGAGCGTAGCGACCAATTCGAATTCAGTCTCCAACGGAAAGTTTGAGGCGCCTCCCACGCTCGTGCAATCGTTTAGTTTTCGCTATGTCCGTAATGCTTCATCGCTGCGATACGAAGGATGAAAAATTTTCCAAAGACTTATATTTCGCAGCTATTATAATTATTTACAAATTATTGTTAACAATCAATTACTGCATATTTCTTCACATTATTTATATACTTTCTCAGGATCGACCAAAATAACACTTGGAATACAAATGTATTTTGGAATCATAAATTTTCATCCAAAAAATCTGATCATAACACAAAGTCAAAATTCCTGAAAATTGACAATTAAAATCTATTAAAATTTATTGAAATTTGATAACTTTTAATTATTTTTAATGTAATTTCAATAAATTTCAATAAATTTTAATAGATTTTAATGGTCAATTTTCAGTAGGGAACGTTATGTTTCATGGCAATGATTAATTAATTTCCTCCCAGTAACATAATCTGTGTTTTTTGCTGTCATGCCTCTAAAATTCACTTATAGGTCGATAACTAATTAGACATTAAAAAACCCACAGTCTTGTTAAAATATCTTTGTCAACCAGAATTTATAGCTACATAACTTGCAACGAACACGTTTAAACATGCGCGTGGCAAAGAAAGCTCAGGTAGCCACAAATATGAATCTTTCCTTAATTAGGGTTCGACTCTAATCCGTACCTGTTTAAACTTGTTCGTCAAGAACAATAGCCAAGCGACAAACACGTTTGAACGTGTCTGTGATTTTACATTATTGACCGCGTTGGGTACATAGCGTGGGTACAATTAATAGACGAACATGTTTGTGCGTGCGCGAGCGTCGCAACGCGGGGAAAGTAGCAAGCGCGTACCTATACCTGGGTTGATGTCCATATTATAGCGTGGGTTTGAGCCAATCTTTAGTTTTTTTTTCGTGTAATAATAGACTATTTAAATTGTCGCAGAGATTCCGAACAACATTATATTGGTAATAAAAATAATTTAATTATCTATTCGAAACAATTTTTTTTTATATTAAAAAATATCAAGGTTTACGAAAGTTACAAGTAATGTGAAAAAAAGCAAAAAACAAGTATTAGTGTGTCTTGAAATTATTATCAATTAAAAAAAAAGAATTATTTTCAAAGCAGTACTGTTTAAAAATCAATTTTCAAACCTTTTTCTACATTCAATATTAATCAATTCCAGCGCATGGTAAGAAATTACAGTTTATTCAGTGGCAATTGCAGATATATTACTATATGTTACAAATATTTATCTATAATAAAAAGAAGTTTTTATTTAAATTTTTCATATATGACATTTATTTTAAATAAATATAAAAACATTTACACACAGATGATCTAATTTAACGAGAGAGCTCCGCTACGATCACATACAAAACAAGACAAGTCATTTTTCACGACCATGTTAGTAAACGCTACTTAAAATTGTCTTTACATCCAGTACATTTTCTTATATTTAAAAAAATCAATACTATGATATTTATAGAAAATTAGCTGAGTAAAAAAAATAGACTGCATCAATGGGGCACGAACAAGTTTAAACATGCTTGCCAATTAGTTGCATTAGAAATTACCGCCCCCAATCGTCTCGACGAACTTGTCGAAACTTGCGCGTGGACGTATGTTTGAAGTATGCTCGCCTGAAGTAAGTTTATACCTGAGTTGAAATCCGAAAAGTCCAGAAGTTCTCATCTGGAAAGCCGCTGCCAATTCATTGGCCCATTGCTTTCTCAAACTAAATGATATTTTATATTAATTTTTAATGTCATTAATTAGTTGTGTCATGCTGACATGTCTTAGCAATACTTATATTGTTATAAATAATTCCTATACGAAATAAGAAAATCTTGAATATCGAATACCTCCAAAAATAACCATAGTATTTTAATTGAATTTTACACGTATATTGTTTTGACTTCAGAGAAAGAAAACAATATTTCATATATATAATATGAAATATTTTTTTCGTATATTTTTGCATTTTCAGTGGTGTATGCGCACCGTGCGTACATATGCAGCGGCGTGCGTTGCAACGTTCATTACATTTTTTCTTTTTTTTTTCGAAAAAACGAATTTATTAGCGTGTTTCTGTAATTAACTGTAATCAAAAAATTAAAATTTCATTTTTCAGAGAAAAATCGTGTATTTCACTTCTCTAAATGTCTGTATGGGGGAGACTGGGGCAAAACCGCATACTGGGGTAAAACGGGAAATCTCAATTTCTCGGTTACTACTAGCGCCATCTACATAAAACACAGTATTCCATTAAGAATATTCCTATTACCATTTTTTATGTGATCGACAAGTGAAGAATAGCCTCATGATGACTTTAGAAGAGATAAAAGATTTCTTAGCTTTCAAAATTATGTTCCCCGCAACAATCATTGTGCGCATAATCTTTTTGCAGGCAACATATTCTTTTCGCAAATATATAACCTTATTGTTTACATCGTAACCAAGAGATATAAGTATTAATTTGGTATTTACTTTAACTTGTAATTGTGAAAAATGACTAATTATTGTTTTTTCAAAATTTGGAGTAAAACCGGATACCGAAGGTTGAAATAAAATCGGATATGTTATTTTTAATATAACACTAAAATTGAACAACAATATATATTCAATGCAATGTTTATGCACCATCCATATAAAATTTATTTATTTATTGGCATAAAAAGGCGTTAATATAATAAAAAATCTTTATGCAATGCTGATCAAAAGAAAATTGATTTCTTTCCAAAATCAGATATTTTGGATAAAAAAAAGGAAGATTTAAAAAACGCTTGCTACTTGATGGAGTAAAAACGCAAAAAATAAATTAATTTTCTAAAGAATAAAGAGTATCCTAAATATTCTAAAGAAGAAGAGTATTCCTAATTATTCTAAAGAATAAAGAGAATAAAGAGTATCCGGTTTTATCCCCACAATTTCTTCATTGGGGTATAATCGGATACTCTCGTTCTTTTTGTAATAACATTTTTTACAAATATTCTTTTAACTAACCAAATTGATTTTCAGTTACATAAAAGTAAACTAAACACAATTCTAATATTGAATATTTTTATTATTTTGTTATCTATTTCTTAATAAACAATTCCCAAAAAGTATACGGTTTTACCGCAGTCTCCCCTATATCATAGCAGTTGAAACTAAGGTTTCCCTCCGACATCAAAATTAAAATTATGCCCTCACAACCATGACTGCATTACGAAACGCACATAAGTATTTTTTTACATCGCACCCTCCATTCCACCCCTAAATCCGATTAAATCACTGACTTCCTATAAGCGCACCATCGAGCAATCTTATAAAACTAATCAGTGCAACTCGAATTAAGTATAACGAGTGCAAAAAAATCACGCGAATCTTATCCCTTCATCACATTCTCAACTGGCGCGCCCATACACTCCTTCTAAAAATCAATACAACCCCACTTTTTATACTGAAAATTTTCTCCATATACCTATACAACGATAAACACCCTCGCACAGTATATATACATACTCCGGAACAGAGTGCAAACATCTGTTCGACACTTTGCATATACGCTTTTTTTTCTCTTACTCTCGTCGGGGGGGGGGGGGGGGGGGGGGGGGGGGGGGGGGGGGGGGGGGGGGG
>JAWWEQ010051641.1:0-73418 GCA_035583055.1 Torymus tubicola | reverse complement strand
GCGGTCTCATATGCTAGGGGCAGGAGCGCTCCCGAAACCCGGCACAACTGCCGTGCCGCAAGTGGGAGGTCAGCCGTGTAGAGCGAAGGGAGCACTCCTGCACTGCATGGAAAGCAACTCTTGTGCCAAATTTTTTTCAGTGTATACAGTTGTAGTGGTTTAAAACTGAATACACCATGCATACATATCTATATATATATATATATATATATGTATATTACGTCATTTTTGAAACATCGCGGAACAGGTGATAAACAAAGCAAACCTACCATGCCGATAACAGGCAACGCAGCGCCTTTAGCTATAAAGGACCAAACAGCAGCAGCAGCAACATCAGCGACATGAATTTTAATGTCTTTGCGTACACTTAGATTCACCCCACGCGATAGTAACCGTGAAAACAATATGCTTCCCGCGCGTTCTTCAAGATGCAGATACTTAAATACACATACGTACGTAGGTATACATGCACTCGTGCGCTAAAAAAATCCAAGAAAGAGAGAGATGAAACTGCGGGATGCTGCGCTGTTGCTATATACTATACTAGCGTGTATCTATATCTACAACGGGCTATACGCGAGGAGTCCTCATTAGACGGGAAAACCACCGCGCGAGCGCGCGGGGCTAGTTCATTACCGTTGATCTTATCGCGCTCCCGATTCTTTGCGCCGACTTTCGGTCGCCGTGTGCTATATACTAGTATATATAGCAGTAGCGGTGTATGCAAGAAGGTATACGTATATATATATATATATATATATATATATATATATATATATATATGTAGTAGAGTCGCGATCTATTTTCCTTTGATTTTGTGCCGTCGTGCGGTTTTCTCTTCTTGTGCATAGGACGCGCGCTTTATTTGTCGCGACGGCGATTACGAGACGACGACGACGACGGGGTCGTGGTAATAGCAGCGGCTTTTTGTCGTCCAATCTCTAGCGAGGAGGTATATATATACATTCTGTCTTTTTGTGCGATGATTTTTTTGTTTTTTGTTGAGATGTCGCGTGCGGTAGATTTTTTTTTTAAAGAATATCACGGTGTTTTGCACGTATATGATATATAGAGAATACCGTGTAATTGTGTACAAAAGATATAGGAAACAATGGATGAAGACATTCAGGTTATACACTTCTTAATTCATTCTATTCGTGTCGCACAAAGTAGGCCTGTACAGGCATGTATATAACAGCTTATATACATATAGAGCTGACCCCATTTGAACATTTATTATGTAATTATACGATCCGAGTACAAGGGAGGCACGCATATATAAATATACACACACACAGAATGTAAGTGCACTTAAGAACTGACGCGATAGAATATGGGACCGGGATTCAAGTGGATTAAGAATTAACTGGAGCAGAGTGGTCGGGGCTTATCCTTGATAATAAGTGCTCGGATGTAACACCTCCGGAAACCGGTGTGTTAAAAACTCTATTAAAAATTTAGTTTAATTATTTTTCAACATATAATATATTATGCGCCTATAAGTATGCAATATTTAAAAAGAACAACAGGTAAAATATCTCAAACTTAACCAGATCCTCTACAAACATAATTAAATCCTCAACGACCTTACAGCGCTTTTCCATTCCGCTCTATATTTACGCAGAGACAAACGGTATATTCCTAAATACGCGTGAAAAAGGCGAATTTGGCATCAGGCGAACTTTTCGGCCGGTATACATACATATATACATGTATATATATATATATATATATATATATATATATATACAGGCCATCACGAGATTTGTCCTCGTTAAAGCTCGCTCGCGCGTACAGCAACCCACAGACGCAACAACCGTAGCTATACGTGGCTGGCACACACACATACACGTGCGCGCGACTATAAATCTTGATAAGGATGAAAAATCGGCTGGCAAGTGTATATATACGCGTATGTGTGTATGAGAGCAGCGTGCAGTGAGTTATGCCGGAATCGAGGGGAAATAAGGCTGTTTAAATCTCGACTTCTTGGCGGAAATGCGAGAAGAGAGAGAGAGAGAAGAGTTTGACGTGCGTTATTGCTCGTTCATCAGCTGCTTTTACCGTTAGATATGATGCTTGTTTACGCACCTTCGACGTTCGTCGTGCGTTCTTGAGTTTGTTTATTTATGTAAACGAGAACCGACGAGTGGTGAAATAGAGCTGGTATTTGAAAGTAGGTCTTTGCAGGAGGTTTAGAATGTTTATTTTCTTTTTTTTTTTATACGTTGGTTGTTATTTATGGATACAACAAACATTAAAAACGTTAGATTTTGATGAGAATAAAAATCCTTTCGAAATTATCTTTAACACCCGGTGTTAATGATCACTGTACTGTACGTACAGTTCGGAAAATAAAACTCCCTCACACACTCGACTATTTACAGCAGTCGCTCGGAAAACAGTGCAATTATAGGCTTCGGAAAAAAGCGCGTGCACACACAACAACAACACCGCCGCCGCCGTCGCCGCGTACGGTAGTCAAACCATACCACCGCACGGCGCCGCCCGGTGAACACAAAAACGTCTGGTCCTACCTCTCGATCAACAACGACGGCATACAAAAGCAGCAGCGACTGCTGCAGCAGCGGTTACGCGCACGATTTTTTCTCTTCACTGGCGCGACCGTCGAAAGATATACGTATACGTATACACACACGTATATATATATGTATATACATCAACCGTCGTATTGGCCTTTCTCCGGCTGACTTGCAGAGAGACGTAAATTACCGACGACTTTGCAAATTCACCCGCTTCTTTTCCCTTTCGCTCGATCGGCTCTTTTTTTTATGTACCGCCGCAATCAACATGCGAGATCCTTGAATAATAATTATCAAGAAAGCAAAACTGATTGATTTCTTTGCCATGCAAGATAGACGCGTTTAACGGGATTTAACGGGATATCACGCGCGAGGATAAAAAGTTAATGAGGTGGCTTGTGACTTTGTATATGATCTGGTTTCTCTATCGCGGTGTATAGTGCTATAAAAAATCGCGAATGGATTAATAAAGCGCTGACTTGCAGATGTAATGTACACGGATCGTCGCTTTATACGTGTATATGAGCCATTTTACGGAAAATTGGACACTTCTTAGCCCAAAAATGGAAACATGTGGTTTTTGAGAGCACACTTACCAAACTAGGTTTTTTTTATTCCTTAGGGCATTCGAAATGAAAAGGAAAAGGGTGCCAAGTCGGAACCGTGTGCCAACAATTAGTTACGGGCTAATTACTGATAATGAAAAAATGATTAAAAATAGCTCTAGTTTGATCTAAAATAATTACATAGAGAAAAAGAAACTAGAAAACGAGAGCTATCCAAATCTTTTTTCAGAATTAGAAAATTGATTCCTTCAAAAGTTACGTGAGTTTGAAGTTGGGCTTGAAACTGACGTAAAATGGTAGCAAAGGGAGAATTTGGAAAAAAAACCATCGAATTCGTACGTGATTCCAGTATTTCGTGAATTTGATATCATTTTTATCAGTTTCAAGCCCAACTTCAAACTCTCGTAACTTTTTAAGGAATCAACATTTTCTAATTCTGAAAAAAGAGTTGAAAAGCTCTCGCTCCTTAATTTTATTTTCTTTTTTCCAAATTTTATATTGAGTTGTTATTAATGGAATTATTTTGGATGAAACTAGAGCTATTTTTAGTCATTTTTTTATTATCAGTAATTAGCCCGTAACTAATTGTTGGCACATGGTTCCGACTTGGCACCCTTTTCCATTTCATTTCAATGCCCTAAAGAATAAAAAAAGACCTAGTTTGGTAAGTGTGCTCTCAAAATCCACATGTTTCTATTTTTGGGCTAAGAAGTGTCCGATTTTCTGTAGAATGGCTCATATATGTATAGAGGTAGAGATGTATCTAACTAGGACTCGCTTACAATTCGAGAGGAAGATATACGCGCGCATTGAAGCTCAATAAACACACAGGCGTCGTATGTCTTACGCGTCGAAGTGCGATTCTATTACCAACGCGCCCATTTACTGCGTGATTTGCAAAGTATTAAGTAGGTTTCGAGGAGTCGTATGCGCGGGTGTATATACAATGGGCGCGAGAGTGCAGGATTCAATTAGGGACAATGGAGCTGCTGCTGCTGCTTTGTATTCGTCGTGTACGACTGTGCATCTGTATAATTAAATGGCGTACGTGTCTACCGATAATTTTGATTATTTTACTATAATTTATTCTTTATATAGGGTCAGTTTATTTTGTTGAATGTTGGATCTACTTTTGTATGACCTTATTTTAAATATTCTAAAACTTAATTATACGTTGAACTTAGTGTTATATGTGACACAGTGCGAATAATGTACAGCCGGATTTAACATGGCCGCAGCGCGAATAAAACTTCAACAATGACGAATAGTCTTTTCCACCTCAGCGGCCGCGAGAGAAACTTTTGCCAGGTGCCGTATGTGGCTTTTCCAATCAAGTCCTTTTCACCATTCTCTCTCTCGCGTTATCTATATATATCTCCCTCTCTCTCTCTCTCTCTTTTAGTTCATTCAGCTCGCAATTATTTCCACTCGCCAGGCGACTGAAATTTCACTCGGCCAGGACTTTCGCGTTCGCACTTCCCGAGCTTCGCCAACTGGGAGGGACGCAGAAACTAGGCTAGAAAACGAAGGCGACGCAAACGAAGCAGGGAAGTTTAATCGGGTCGCGGACGACTCGTTAATTATCCTCACAGTACGCGCAGTAGCAGCAGCAGCAGTAGCAGCAGCCTGAGTAAATGTAGGTCGCGGAAAATGACGAACGGATTGAATCGCACACGCGTACACGTTGGTTGTTCGATTGGCTAATATTACCAGGGGGAGTCGATTGCGCGGCTTAAGCGCTGATTGACGCTGGGTAATGAAAAGAAGAAGAAGAAGGAGTTGACTGGTTATGGTATGGACAATGAAGCGGTAGAGGTTCTTGTTCGTGCAGCGGTGCTTTAGGGGGGAAAAGAGAGGAAGCGGATGAAAGAGAAGTGGGAGGAGAAGAGGGAATACGCGTGTCGTAATTGACGAGCCCGAGCGATCGGGTTAATTGGATTTTTTGATACGAGGTGCAGGTGAGTTGAGAAAGAGAAGAGAGAGGTGGTTGAGGTTTTCTTAAAAAAAGAAGAAAAAAAAGTAAAAATCCTGTTCAAGGCTTTTCGAGAAACGGTATATATAATTTTGTTTTGTAAAATAAGTAGTGAGTATTAGGTTTGCCAGTTATGAATATATAGCTGTAGTATTCAATTACAATTCACGTTTGTCGTTTCGCAATAGTTCAATACACGTACGTTGTTACTTCTCTGGTACAAGAATTTAAATTGCAAAAAAATGTACTCCACAATAGAATTTAAAAAAGCTTTTATCAATAGCAGCATAAAAGTTTATTTAAAATTACATTATCCAGTATACGGTATAAGAAAAAAAATACGCGTACACTATATACACCTTGGAAAATAACAATGGAATTGAATTCTCATGAATCGAAAACATAAAATTATGAATTTACGTCTTTTCGTGTCACGTTCGATATCGACTGGTATTATATATCCGAGAGAGAAATATTCTTTTGTCCCACAAAACCTTTTTACCTTCGTATAATAAAGTACCTTACCACGTCATTAGCATAGCAAGCAACCTGTTGTTTGGATACGAGCAACGGTAAAACTCACTAGGTGAGCAAGTTCATCATAATTAGTCAAACGTTCACTTGAAGTATTACAAATGGCGTTCAAGAAAGTTGCCAGGAGACTGGGTCTATGCGTCTACTGACACATTTCCTTTACTACACAAAAAGAAAACCCTATCGTTTGCCATAAATTCGCAATCACGCTTCATATTACATATTAACTTCATTGTTACTTATTACCAACACAAAACTACGTAATTTACAAAGTCTCGATTAGAGTCTTCATTCCCACTATCACGCCTAAAAAAGCCCTAGCCATCAACTCAAAACATTCCACAGCCACTTACACCGCACGCTTTAACTTTCATTCATCAAACCTGAAACGCACAATTATTCTTCTCTTCATTCCTCCATCTCTAAAAAAAGAAACAAACCGCCCCCCATCTTTCGAAAAGATCAAAAGTTCCTAGGCTGACGTAGCACCAGCGGCGCGGCTCACCTAATAGCTCACACGAAGAGCTGCAAGCGTGACTTCATCGCACCATCCAAGACTCACCTACACTCGTCTCTCTCTCTCTCTCTCTCTCAAGATACTGCACAGCTAGCCTTTCGCGCGCGTATATATGTGTGTGTGTGTGCGCGAGCGGCTCGAGACAGACGTTAAGCCTCGGTAATTTCCGGGAGCTAATGGACCCGCCATCGCGATGTTCATTCCGAATAATTAATTCCCTGCGCGTAGGATACCTTACCTTATACCTATACTCTCCTCCTTCTCCTCGCGGCTGTGCCGCCACCATCATCGGCCTCAAGTCGAAATTCCCTCTGCTCTCGCGGCTTTACGCGCGAAATCGTCGGGGATATTAAACTTTACGACGCGGCGTTTCGCTCGCGCGTGCGGCTTGGTTGCCCATTGGGTGTGCGCTGGATAAAAGTCGAATTTAGCGTGAGCGCATGGTGTGTAACGTATAGAAGGTACCATGAGAGGAAAAGAGAAGTGGAGGATTATGGTGCGATAAAGGAGGAGCATAAAAATTACTCTGTAGGAGAGTATAAAGGTCGGGATGGAAGATTGATGGAGGTGGAGTAGGCTCGCGTAGATCTTAGACGGGGTGTATGGGAAGGGCCTGCGAAGTTTTCGAAATTTGTAGCTGGAAGTTCAGGATAGATTGTATACAACTACTGAATCGATAATTTTATCGTTGGGTAGATTATTTAATTTAGTATTAAGGATACCGACAAAGAAACGAGGTAAATATGAAAAAGTGTTTGGACTTAACGACTAAAGTTTTACTCATTGGAAGGGATAGACTTATAATTATGTGAGTTATAAGTGAATCCTTTAGTGGATAAAAGTTTCTCGCAGTTTACGACGAACTTGTAGCCACTCGATAATTTGCTTGTGTCGTGAAAGTTTTGAAAAATGTTATGCAAACTTATATTGAGAACTATTATAATTCTTCCCGCAGTAACTTTACCTACGATAATGATCCAATTGAATGAGAAAAAAAAATTATCGCTCGGTCCTCGTGAAAAAATTATTAAGATAATTGTGATTTATATAAATATTTTTTCTATAGAAATTCACTTTCATCTACCTACGTCGACCTATTAAAACAAAAATTTTGAAATTCCTAAAAAATCCAAGAGTTATCACAGCCCATTACACGTAGTAAACAATAATTTCGCGTTTCTTTTAATGCCCCATAAACAGTAGTCGCTAGCCGCGAGAGAGATTTCAGTGATTTATCTTTCGAGCGCCATACTTTTCCCACGAACCTTTTTCCAGCCTCACCCAGGCGTGCAATTAATTATAATTACGCTGAAAAAAAACAACTATGATTATGTATGCGCGCACCGCTGCGCAAAAAGTCAACGGATTCAATTCCTTTCTCTCGCTTTCTGTCCTGCGGAGAGCATAACACAGAACAGCGAGTAGATAACCACAACTGCGCCCTTCCTGCATTCTCCTGCTCGCGACGCTGCTGCGAGGATATATCGCTACGAAGTCCTGCATTTGACGTGGACAATTAAGGAACGCAGCGAGTGCCAAGTGCACACGATACTAACGTAATGTAATGCTTAGTGATCCGCATTAAGTTACGGTGCAAGTTAAAATTATACCTACCTTACGTTTTTTACAATTTTTATCGCGGTATATAGTTAAAAAATTCGATACTCTTGACTTCTTAGATTCATTGAATATATCATAAACATTGAACAATAAATTGAATTATCGTCTCAGTTGCTGTATTTTCGGGAATCAAATAAGGAATTCCGGTTATTGAAAATATGTCAACGTCAGAAGTGTAGAACATTTACGTCACTTTTTGTATAGAGATCGAAAAATAGATATGACCTACCACTGCCTATTTCGATCACCAGAAATCAGTCTACATTTATACAGTGGATCGACAGCTAATGATAATATTTATAGTGGGGCGAAGTAAACGCTGCCTGTGCTTCTGCCGAACAGGAAAAGCTTCACCGTAAGCAATTTATTTTAAAAGCGTTCACGACGAAGCTATAAATAAAGAGATGTCTTCAAGCGCGAAGTCTCAATTTATTTTCATCTGAAGTTCCGGATTCGAACTCTTCGATTTATTAAAGCCAAACGTAAAATCTCTGAATTTTAAAAAATATATTACACTTTATATAAATATACTGCACTCTTCGTAAATATTTTCACTCAAAAGCAATAAAAATCCAATATTCAACAGGAATTCACACTCGCAACCTATCCATTAACCACACTCACCTCAACTTTTATCGCGCGAATTTCCCTATAAAACCTCCCCGCAAGATCCACTATACGTGGAAACCGTTTATACACAGTGCATCGCGGCCTCTATGTATATATATGTATATATATATATATATATATATATAGGCAACCGCAGCGCACGTCCACACGCTTATATCTATCTCCCCGCGATAATACAACTCTCGACCAAAGCGATCTTTAAATTCACGCGGAACGCCCAATTACGGACTAGCGCGAGCGCGAGCGCTCACCGCGCATCTACTTCATTCTTCTCGAACCCGTAAATTGCCATCTTCTTCTTCTTCTTTCCTCTCCTTCTCTTTCTCTTCTTATACACACATGCCGCTATCGCGTATGCAAGAAGACCGCAACGCTCCTCCTCGCATCGACTCATTTACCCACACGCGAATTTATCGAACAGAGAGAGAACGTGGAAGATCGCCAATACATATATATATACGCGAAAGCCGCGCTCTAAATTGCCGTCTAATTGGACGATCTTTCTCCCTCTTACGCGCACGCGCGCGCGAGCTTTCAATAGAATCGTTGGCAAATCCGCACGGCGCCAAAGCGCGCGTGGATAAATAACTTCCTGCTTTCGGCTATATTCAGAGCGCATGGGGTAAACAAACGCACATGTGCATATATATGTATATAGGAGGTATATAGGCTTTGTGTTCGCGAGCAAAAAGTGTCGTAGTATATAGGGGAGAGAGAGAAGAAGAGTAGGAGGTAATTGCAAGAGCGATAGGCTTATAACCGCGAGCGATTAAATCTATCGGAGAAGGAGAGAAGTAGAGGGAAAGAGAGATAGTGATCGAAAAGGATCGCTATATTGTGCGCGCGATCGAGGAGGAAAAAGGGAGAGACAAGGGACGTCGCATGGTGTCCTTAATTGCTACGGGAGCTTTTCACGTGAGACGCGCGCCCGCTGCTTTTTGTTCTAAAATGTTCTTTTTTTTTGTTTTTGGTTTTGGTTTTCGCTTTGATACTGATGCTAGCTGTATGTGTCGATTGTAAATTTGTTGGTGTTAAGTTGCGAGGTTTCTATGGTTGACTTGACCATGTGGGTATGGAATATTTTATTGCTAGTCGAAATTTAATTGAATGAAATATTAATATTTATATCAATAACTGGTTATTAAGAAGTAATTTAAAATTAGAACGGATATGTAATTGTGCACAACAAATAAGATAATTATCATTTATTTTCAATAAATGTCAAAAGATTATTGAGAGCTGAATGATAATGATAACTCGAGAGACGTTTAATTTAGCTTGTTTTAGAATATATCAAACTTCTTCACATCTAAAGCAGCTATACTATAAATACTGTAGTCTGTATAAGTGTATATACATATAAATTTCAACTACTTTTACCGAACTTCCTCGATTTAAAACCAATTCAAGACACATTCTTTCGCACGCGCGTTCTCTCTCTCTCTGCACTTTGACGAGGCCAAGTTCTCGATAAAAGCGTCATCGGCATTGTGCATCCTCAATCCACGCGCTCTCAAACCTAACCGATCAATATAAGCCTTCCATTTACACCGCCGTAACTTTTTTATCGCCTTTTCCTCCAGCTTTGCGCGACTCTCTCACTATAAAATCTGCGTAAAATTTCAATCTCGCGTCTCCTCACGCGACGCTGCCACTCTCATGGAATATCTGAAGAACCTTCGCCCTCCAAAAAAAAAGTCTCACACACGCATTATAATACATCGTCTCTCATAGTATATAGACGCCACCCAACCAATATGAATCCATAAACTTCACGGTGCATCGATACACCGCCACTTTTTCTTCTTTTCTTTCATCATATATATATATAATACCTCGCTCTGGCGCGCCATGTAAATCTCGCGACGCGCCGAATAATTTGCGGCGCTAAATCACCGGCTGCCGGCCGCCATTGTATGGTAATACTCGGTCCACCGCGCGCCGCATATCATATGATGTACGTGCAGCAGTGGCTGCAGTACCTGAAGGAGAAGAGGGGAGAGACCCAGTGTGCCGTATTATCGTCGGGGTGCGGCTATTTTTAGACGCGGAGTTATTCGGTGAAGAGAGCAGGGAGAGAGAGAGAGAGAGAGAGAGAGAGAGAGGGTTATATGGAGTGCGAGCAAGTCGAAGTGCATCGTGAATAATTGATCGCGGCCGTTTGATGAAGCGCTTACGTGGAATCGGCTTGATTTAATGGGGATGCGCGTGCTGGTATATAGTAGCAGTAGCAGTAGTAGTAGCAGCCGATTTGCAAGAGTCGAGGATGATGATGCGGGGGCTTGGGCAATTGTGATGTAAGAGCTTTGTGGGTTTGGAATGTATGAAGAAGTTCGTGTAGAGGTCGGTTCGGGGTATCGGTTGAAATGAAAAATAATATTTAAGATTTGGGATTTTTAATTATATATTGAAATATATACAGAAAATTTTGCGAATTCTTTTTATTGAATGAAATTATTTCATTCGTCTTTTAAAACTGTAATGGGTATAAGGCGAAGACCGTCGATTAAGACATATAACACTCACTTAAATGCGGATAATCATTAAAAATGTATTATTACCGCTGAAATAAGTCCTGCGGTTGAATCATTCGTATACCAGGAAGTGAAGAAGTGCGAGGTAATCTCAGTAATTTTGATTCAATGAGCGCCTCTCACTCGCCTCTCTCGCGGTAAACAAATAAATTACAGCGCGAGAAACAGCTGTGCCGTTGCAGCAAAATTTAAAGACATGACGAAAGCTCGCATATAGCCGTCACTCGAGAGAAAAACGTTTTATACATATATATATGTAGCTATTTTGAGAAATTTTTTTTCGCTCGATGCTAATGACAGGATGCGTGTCTCGCATCGAATGCAATTCCCACAACACGTGACTATACGTCGTATAAGTAGGCTATATATAGTTTCGCTAACGTAGGAAGAAATCATTTCTACTTGCCTTTATTTCGAGTGCGCCGGGCGCATTAAATTCATTATTTTTGGAGGATAAAGACTCCTTGGAAATTTGCTGAATTGAAGTTAATTCTCATGATGCGCGCATTAAGCGGCGCAAAGAACCGGAAGCCATTATGACGTATTTTGGTCTTGATTTAGCAGGAGCATAATAAGCTTCATCCTGGGGTTTTTTTTTGGCTAATTAAATCTGGTTTCTGTTGAAATATTTGTTAGACTGAATAATGCTAATTTTACCCGAAAGCATAAACATTCTAAATACATACTAATATGTTCGTTGTCTGTGTTTAAATCAAATGGTATAAAATTTGAAATAATTTGTCTAATATGAATAGAATTTTTTTTAAAGAATATATTCTCTTATGAAAATGTTACTTTAAATGTTACATGTGTAATCATAAGAAATTTAGTATTTTTTTTATCTAAGTGTTCTATTAAAATTTGCCAAAATAATACATGAGAAAATAATGTGCATTAATCACAAGTAAACGGCCAACAAATATTTTCTGTGCAAACCCAGCTTACCGCAAATTCAAAGTACACTAGGATTTATACAAACGCCCGTTAATCCTATCAGCACATAAAAATGAAGCTCGCCTTCATCCTTCTACAAATAAAGATCCGTAATTATTGCTCTTGCAACGAAAGAAACTAATTACCACCTCCTCGCAAAAAAAAAAATTCCCCATCAAACATCAAAGCTTCTTCTCTCAAAAAAACCTCAAATCACCCATTCCAGTTCCTACAAGCCGCCATCCATCCTTCTCTTAAGAAACACACGGCAGCTCACATATATATATATACAAAACGTCCGTGCAGGCAAATAAAGAAAAGAATGACAAAGTGTATAGTGGTATAAGCGCACTCGAGACTCTGCGCAATACACACACATACACGCAGCAGCAGTAGCAGCGCACTTTTCCGCACTCTGCGGCGCCGTAGATATATATACACGCGCGGCGTAATCCGTCAGCGCGAAACCGTACGTGGCGGCGTACGGTCGTATCTTTGCAAATAATCGATAGGACAAAGGGGGAGAGAGTGAAGCCGAGTTGGGCCCTCTCCCTCTTACTCTCACGAGGGATACACACGTATACACTTTGTGTTGCGTTACCGCCGACGACGATGTGGCGGCTGCTATCAGTTGCGGGAGGGAGCGAGTGGTAGTCTTGCGAGAACGCAGGGTCCCTCTGTGTCTTTGAGAAATTCGAGGAGGGAGGGAGAGAGAGAGAGAGAGAGAGAGAGTCGGGAGGGAAGGCTTTTTTCGGAGTCGAAGGGGAGATGTTGAGAGAAGAGCGAGGGGAAGTACATGCGCGGTCAGTTGCTTTGAATTTTACAAAGGGGTTGGTGGAAATACGTTGCTGTGATTTTTAATTAGTTTTTTTTTTATGGTAGACTGTGGTCAGTGTCAGGTTTGACAGATTATACGAAACATATTTCTAAAATAAGGGTTGTGTATTATTAAGGGATAGAAGTAAATCGTAGATATTAAAAATATTTATGTAAGTATAGAATTATAAAGTAGTTCATGTCTTTGAGGGATTATCTGGATAAATTTACGAGGAAAGACATATAGACGTTTAAACATGGATAAAAGTTAACAACTATATAGCGTACTCTTATTTTACTATTTTATAATTTTTATAAATGTTGTACATTGCGAGTTTAATTAATAACTAAAAAACTAGAATTTCAAAGTTAGACATCTAATAATTAAATGAAAATTAAACGAACATGGAAATCGATAATTAAGACTAAATAACAGTGAAAAACTATCTGTTAGGCGTTATATCGTTACTTTAGCAGCAGCCGTTGTGAAATAATTTCTTGATAACTCTTCATTATCCATACTTTTTCCAGTGCACAGAATTTCTGAAAAAGTCCGAACATACGTCAGCTTTGGAAATTTGAACCGTGAAAGCTTAATTGAACCGGACAGAAAATCAATGAAGTTTATTTCCCCTCTACGTTTATTGATTAAAAGCTTTTACTCTGTGAAATATTTAGACTCAAGTTGATGAGAATTTACATAGGAACGGGCTGTAAAGGGATCCGATTAATTCCCTACCCAAGGCCATGTATTAGTTCAAGCCACATTAACATTTTCAATTTGGCTCTTTATTACAAATTCATTGACTATACATTTTACCTGTAATTAACACACCACAAAGTTCCCATATATTGTATCGTAAGCTCTAACGTATATTTGATCAAACAATCCAGTCGTAATAGTTTCTCAATAAAACCCATCGCGATTTAACGATACTGTAAAATATCGTTCAACTACTCAATTCAAAATACAGTTACATTTAACTCTTTAAAATAACAGCTTCCATTCTAGCAAATCTCAATTTCCAATATTTAAAACTTCCCAAACCCACCAAAACAATTATTTCCTCTCTTCTCCAAACCAAAAATCTACAATATTCAACATTCAAAAACAAACTCCAACCCTTTCTCTGTACCCCAGCATATTCGTTCGTCTATGCAATCACGTCGAAAATTCTCACGATGCATGGCAAATCAGCCGTGGCGCGCGCGCGCGCTCGAAATACACCGTTAGCCCAATAATCGGCCAATTTATTCGCCAGCGCAAAACACCACCGGCGTAAATATACCCCCTCCGTCCTCTCTCACTCTGTGCGCGCACCTCTCTCACTCTGTGCGCGCACCTCTCTCAGGGCACGTATAGATAAGGTACGAGGACAAAAGCCCCTAATTATATCCATTCGAAGAGGGAGAGATGTATGTGTGTGTGGGTGTGTATATGTACATGTACATGTATATATCTTACCACAGTAATGAACGAGCAGGTAGAGGAAGCCCGCGTGAACGCGGCTGTCGCACCACGAATTCGCGTCGCCAGGCTGTGGCTCGAACAGCGAGAGGTCAAGACCCTCCATGTCGCTCTCGCCGCAGGAGTCGCTCAGCGGCTCGAAGCCACTGCCGCCGTTGCCGCTGTTGCTACTGCCGTTGTTGTTACTACCTACGGCCTGTCCCACCGTTGTCGTCAACTCTGCCGCTCCGTTCATGTCGCTGTGTTATATAAATATAGTCGGTATACTGTTTTCACACGCACTCGCGCACACCTTACTTTTTTTTTAATTAATTAATTAATTTTTAAAAAAAAAAGCACTGTTATTCTTTTTCTTCTAATTCTTCGGCAGTGGTATAGAACACTGATTAAAGGCAGTATACGAGCACTGTACGGCACTCGGGTGGCTTTGGTGAGACGCTGACGCCCCGTTGAATCGTGCAGTAGGCCAGATTGACGTTTTCGAGCATGGCTGATGGAGACAACGTACGCTATCTCACGAATCGAGAGAAATAGATAGAGATAGATAGAGACACTGCGGGCTCCTGTCGTCTGATAATCCTGTGTCGGAGAAAATGGGTGAAATCAATACTGCCGCACTCTGTATACGCGGGAGGAAAGAGAGAGAGAGAGAAAATAGAATGTGCGAGAGCAGTACAATCGATGGGTTTTGCTCGATTCAGAGACGAGACGACTCTCGTTGTCCGTCGCACGTTTGAAAATGGAAAAAAGCTCTTCCGCGATGAATAATGTGCGGTAATGGGTTGAATTATATATATGTTAGCGCGCGTATCGATTCCTTGATTATATACGAACGCGAAATGCACGTGTTCGCTGTACTGCACACACGTACACACATTCTATTTTCCAACGGTGTTCTATTGATTGGTATACGATGGTTCGTTGATAAGCTACAGCAAAAACTCTGTTAGAAGTTGTAGAAGGCATCGCATTTTCACGTCTTTATTTGAATGGTAATTTTGTTTCTTTTTTCCTGTGCAAAATATTTTTTATATTATATCGTGTCGTGGAATGAATACAATGATCATTTTGTTGAAATAAGTTGAGAAAGATGATATATTTAAGAAACATTTTTTTGGATTAAAGGTATTACGTATCTTAATGGATTTATAAATGTCTTTCGTAATGGTAGCTACATCCGAGTAAAGGATAAATAAGTAAAAGGGAAAAGAGTTTCAAGTTTCACATATCCAGATATTGATTTAGCGTTTCCCATTTGCGGAACTTGAACCGCTACTGCTAATATTTTTTTTATTTATTCTGTCAATGAAATTAAAACATTTGTTACTGAACTTTAAAGTTATTTAACTTACAATTGAAATAATAGTTTAATAAAAAAATATTGTCAGGTGGGACAAAAAAAAATTAGTTTTGCGAATACTTGATAACGTAATTGAAAATAAAGTTGTCAAACAGGGCTTTATTTTCTTTCCATCAATCCAAAATCTGATAATAATGAATCGTAAATGAAAACAAATATCACGAAATCTTTGAAGCCCAATCAATGTTAAGTAAATATCAATTATCCAAAATAAATACCAATGTTTTTACATCATTATAAAATCATATAAAGGTTTTAATTATCTGTCTCCCATGTTAATTTCCAGCAAATAATTGCTTCATCGAAGAATAAAAATATGTACAGTTAAAAAGTCCTTTCCTCTTAACATTATCGTTAACAACAAACATACGTAAACAAATTCTAACAATTCATTAATATTATTGAAAAAAAAAAAACGTCCACCAAAATTATACGCATTTAAATACAACCCACGAACATCTCTAATCCATTCCTATAATCAACCAAAGTCACTTCCAATTCTGTCGCGTCTCGAAACTACACAATTCCTCTTACTCATCCCAGTCCTTCGCTATCCCACAACATCGCTCTTGTGTTCTTCCAATATATATACACCCAACATCGTTCGGCCACTCCGATTTGACCGATAAACCCATCGCGCCGCGGCCTCGTTATACACGACCTAAAACATCATTAGTCCGCCTAATCGAACTTCCCCAATATAAATAGGCCGACAGCCTCATTCTCCACAATTAACTCTCTGTTTCTCTTTCTCTCTGCACGTCCTTTATGTTGTTCCAATCTGTGAGAACTCCTCAATATGACAATACACCCCAGGCAAACGAGCCTCGCCTCATTCTCTCGCAATGCCAAGATCAAGATCATATGCGCGCACGCCTCGCTTTCTTTCTCTTACTCGTGCAGTATCACAGAACGTTGCCGCCGCTGGTGCTGCTGCTGTTGGTGTGCCAACAGCAGCAGCAGCATATTATACGTGAACTGGTTTTCGAGAGAGGCGTGCGCGCGACGCGAGGAAAGGTCGTTCGCATCGAAAAGTTCGAAGTTGGTCGCGCGCGAGCCTGCCTGAAGAACAAGAGGGGAACGGGTGGGAAGATAATCGTTTCGTGACTGCACCGTGCAATTTTTCGCGCGTGAGCGAGCAAACGATACGTGTGTGTGTGTGTGTGTGTGTTGTTCCCCTCTGTATATAAGAGGTATAGTGGTATAGGCCCCCTGCGGGCTTCTAAGCAAATCATGAGGATGTAACAGCGCTTTTTTTTAGGATAGGTAAGGGAAGACGAGAGAGAGAGAGACGAGAGAGAATTCCTCGAGGGGGTGTTAGGGACTAAGAGCTCGTGTATATTTTTTTTTTACTCTATAGCTTGGCCCTTCTCGCGGATGGTAGGATAATTTCTTTTACAGGTGAGAGGATAGCTCGAAGGAGGGAAAGAGAGTTGAGTGAAAATAATTTGAAATTCGACGAGATTGCGGGGTTTCAGTGTGATGTGGTGAGGTGTGGCTAATTGAATAGAGGTAGAGGACAGAGATAAAGAGGGTAGTATCGAAGAATAGCAGTTTAAGGTTCTGCTATATGGCTGTTTTAGAATCTATGCATACGTTATTTCGTGAAACAAAATCGCTACGCACGGACGAAAAAATAGTAAATTTGGTCCATTTAATGCTTTTAGTTTCTATAATGCGATTGAATTCAGGCAAAATTGTTACTTTTATATTGTGATAAAGACAAATCGAGGATGTCGCGTGAAGACCCAGTTAGAAACTGTTTAAATTTATACACGAAATAACGATGAAATGAACTTATTTTCTAAACGATAATCGTAAAATAATATAAGAAGTGAATTGTTAAATTACAAGGATTAATTATTTTTATTAGTTAACGAACATACAATTGTACATGCCGAACGAAAAGGAGGATGTGTATTTAAAGTAATTACTTATAAGTTGTACTGAAAGCATTCACTAATAGCATTGCCATGAAATTTTGTACTCATAAGGAAGCCCTGTTCAGACTTTAATAGAGTAAGCTACAATGATTCTGAGAATTAACAAAAAACAGCAACGTAGAAACTGTACAGATGTATGAGTACAAATAGACTACTTTTATCGAAGAATAAAAACATAGAAAGCATTGTCTTTTGTTATTATAACGTTTCTTGAGTAATTGTATATTAAATTTTTTTTTAATTCTTTAACTTTATATATTATATAAATTATTTTTCGTATGTTGAAATGTAATTTAAAAAATTTTTGTACACGTTTTTTTTATTTTTGATTATAATAATATTTACTAAATATTTAATAGTTTCATTCAACATTTTTGTTTGCTGTTTGCAGAATTTACACTGTGGCGAGATATTGAATGTTCGACTGGAACAAGAACCATGGAAAAAGCAATATTCAGCTATTAAAATATATTGTACTAACAGCGATTCTAAGAACCAACAAAACGCAACCCTTACTTTTGAAGAAATAAATAAAGAAAATGGAGGGCAATCTTGTAATGCAGTTTCAAGACCTTCAGGCAACTCTGAACTCGACTACGATGGACTTATACGTGGTTAAAGAAGAGACTATTATTTTATTCGAGAGAGTTAAAATGCAATTGCTACAGAACAACGACGAACGAATGCGCGTACAGCTCTTTCAGATGCTCCAGAGGGTCAGCGACGATTTGGATCTGTTGCTTCGGTTACGGGAGGAGCTGCAAATGATGCAGAACATGATCGAGCGACGGTTGAATGAAGAGGCAAATGACACTGACAGTTTGGATGAAAGTGAAGGAAGTGATGAGGAAGATGAAAAATTGTAGAGAACAAGATGTTAATAAGTCGGCAAAAAGAATGAATCAAACGTAAAATAGATCATTAGGCTAATAACGCATTTATGATAACTTGTAGACAAAGATCTCAGATTGTTAATTTAATTGTCACCGAATCAGCTATGAGCACAGCACAACTGTATGTAGATTTTGTTTGTATTTCATCGTTATTTATAGTAAAAGAAAAAATAAAAACGTTTTTTACTTAAGTATTTATCTGATACAATTGAGAGTTCGAATAATAAAAAGAAACAGAATGTAATCCCCAAAAAAGATTGACCAAATATAAGGTCCTTGGAAATATATAAATTTGACTTTAATTCCACCTTTCTTGATAAACTCCTCTGTACTAAAGTTCAACATACCTTTTTGTTTTATTTTTCGACCTCTCAATCACAGCAAAACTTTACTCATTCTATAACGTAAAAACCCAAACTTATCAGCGATCGCATTACATCCTTCCTCTCATTCCCAACCCCATCACTATACAGAACCAACCGTCCACCTTTATAATCGCACTTATACAAAATGCTCGCGCGCAAATTCATACCCAATCGGAAAAATGGAACGCTTACAGCAGTTGATATCGCCAGCGCACTTCGGAGCCAAAACGATCAATTATATTACCGCAGGCCGTTTAACGTAATAGACTAATCAAGAGAGAAACCCTTGATATAATACACGCATGCTTGTAAAGAGAGAGAGAGAGAGAGATAGTACTCTATACGCGACGGGCAATTGCGTCGATCAGGACAAGGCGTAAGGAAGCTGCTATATGTGTGTGAGTATATATGCGGGGAGCGCCGGTACTTTTTCTCAAGAGCCTCTCCAAAGAGTTCTAGACGTATACACAAGCATAGGTAGAGGAAAGTCGGCGCCTCTCGGTTCGAGACGGTCAAATTGCCCAGCGGCGCTTCGCGGATGGACGTGGCTGCTCGTGGGAGCTCTGCGCGGATCAGAATTCTATTCTTGGATGTTATTACAAATTAAGAATTTCCCCGGGCAATGGCCCTCTCTCTCTCTCTCTCTTCAGCTTATCCGTAGTACGGATCGCGTGGATGTTATGTTGCTGCTGCTACGCTGTTTGAAGTATTTCGCAGATTAAGAGGCAACGCGCGCGTTCCGTTGTATGCATAATAAGAGCTCGTGGGGTTTGCACGAGAAGAGCGTTGGGTGACGTAACCAAGGGATTCGCAGGAGCGAAATTGGGTTTCACGTTGCGTGGAATTGGATGGATGAATTTGTTTATCCTTGAGATGAGCTTTGGTGCTATGTGACAATGTACACATATACAGTTGTATAGTAGATTTTATAATGCTTTTTTGACGTTTCTAAATTCGTAACGTTTCGTCGGTTTCAAGATTTGCAATGTTTTTTTAAAAACGTATAAAAATAAGAACTCAACGTGTATATATATGTATATGTGGGAGAACAAAAGACAGATTTTACAGGCATCATTATGTTCTCCACTTGAACGATCACTATGAATCACATATTTTCTCAGCATTGTTTCAGCTTTGAATGCATGGAATTACATTTTTTCTTTTTTTTTTTTTCAAATGTACGATCGCGCGCACGCACACACACATATACACAATGTACACAATAATTTTGAATTCTAAAACGGACTCTACTTCTGTTACTCGGAACCTTCATTTGCGCGAACGGGGTATTTCAGCTACTCGGCAATTTTCATAACCGTATAGTTTAAGAGTTCTTGGAAAGAGCATTCAAGCAAAGCTTTGGCAGAATAAAGACATATCTCTGCGCGAAATTTTACGATATATATTCAAAGTACGAATTTATAGATGAAAAAAAATTCCAAACTATTATTACGGAATTTAATCGAGTTATCGATCAACTCTTACAAATATATACACAAATTAAACACTAATCACCATATTCGACCTCCATTCACTAACTCCTCATTACAATCAATCACATATCTCCACTTCAATTCCTTAACCACGTACCTATATATCTAATATCCCAAGTAAAAGAACGCCATGTCACATAGTCGTGGCGTCACAACATTATGAAAGGCCAAATCCAATCAAACGACCCTACCCGCGCGCTCCTCAACTCTCTCTCTCTATATATCTCCAATAAACAGCTCGCTAATCCCCAAGTATAATGCGCTCGCGCGCATAATAGAAGAAAACCCGTTTGGAAGTCCTCTGATGTGCGCGCGCACGGGGCGAACAACAATAGACAGCGCGCGCACGAAATATCAAGCCTCCTCTCTCGTGCCGAGATGAAATCAGCTGTACGCGCTCGAGAGGAGAGGACATCAGCCTGTGAGCGCGCGCTGCTCTTTGACTTGCTCTCTCTCACTCTTGCTGTAGTATACCGATGTGTGTATGTGTGTGTATGCGCATGAGAGAGGAGCATAAAGGCGAGGATGAGGTTGAATTTCTTAAAAGTGACCCTGGCCTCACGACTCCAGAAGAGGGAGAGAGAGAGAGAGAGAGATGCGATCGGCCGTGGCTCTTTAACCCCGCGAGAAAGAGCGAGCCGCGCGCGCAGAGGTTGTTTGGTGCAAGGTAAATATACGCGCTCGTGTGTTGCTTGATGCGCACCGGCTGCTGCGCGACGCTACTGATCGCGTGTGTGATGCTTTTTTGTGTGGCTTTGATGCAATTAAGAGGAACTTCGAAGTTGGATCGGTACTTTGAGTTTTCGTGTTTACAGTCAAATAGGGTTTTTGGTTGTTTCGGATTAGTTGTATCAAAAATCATAAATCTAATTTTATTTGTACATTATTTCTAATCATTAATTTAGATCATAAGAATAATAGAATCTCTGTTTACGAACACCATGACCGATAATTAAATAAAATGATAAGAAGTTACATAGTTTTCATGTAAAAATTCAATGGCAAGAAATTCCCAGAAACACATTGATAATTCTTTCGCGAACTTTGTGCGGCACTAATAAAGAATATATAACAGCTTTGATTTTTTTTGTAATCATTGAAAATATGGTATACGCTGTGTTTTACCGCAGATACATTTTTTATACTTTCGTGGTGTAAACTGAACAATGAACATTGTAATGTACAAGAATATTGCGACCTGTAAAATGAGAATTTCGTATTCGGAACTGATTTTGTTATCGAATCGCCGTGACGAAAAAATAACAATAAGCGTAAAATATACTTTGACAATATATATACAAAAGCCTTTTTGCACCCGATTTAACTTTCCGCGTCACTGTTTTCACCGCAATCGAAAATACTGGCCATTGCACACAATAGCATATATTGTTGGTCAACCAACTGCCGCTGGCCTTTTGAAAATGGAACGCGCGTTTTATATTAATATATAGGTCTTTGTAACGATTCTCACAACAGTAGTAGAAATTCATTTTATTATACTTTTAGATATAAAAGTATTTTTCACGAAAATTCTTGTATAATTTACTTTTTTCATTTCGAAAAACGTTTGCAAGCTCTGTTATATAATTGTAGTCAAATGTAATATAATAATTTCACACGTCACCGTAATTCCCCTAACTAATTATTCTACATTCATTCAAGAATGCAACAACGAATTAACAATCACGCTAAAACCTTGCGATAACAAATCATCCTTCCCATCATCGCTTCGCTTATGCCCTTTACGTAACAGCACCACTATATATATAGAACTTCCTTCCTATCGCCACCTCGATCAACAACCTCGCCACTACCACCAACAACAACAACAACAACAACTCAAACGCTGCACGTGACTGCGAAAAAAAACGCATCTCACCTAGCTCTTCCATCCTCGTCAACTCTTGCGCACGCATCTATACCTCGTCTACCATCAGCAGGTACAATCCTTCCACGAAATAAACCGGTGGAAATCTCGAATCTCGGAATATCTCTTACTGACCACGAACGCGAAGCGGAGAGTGAGATAGCCTCGCGCGGGTTCCCACGATTCAATGAAAGAGCGCTCGAGCTCGCTCGTCCGCGGAAGAGATCTTTCTCTCTCTCTCTCTCTTTCGCTTTACTCCGTCTCTCTCTCTCTTTCTCTCTATACGCACATGTGCACGGTATATACGCTTCCGAGTTGCTTCATCAATTACGGAGATGGTTCGCGCATCGAAAAATTCCTGGAGAGAAGTAGAGAGAGAGAGAGAGAGAGAGAATGAGAGATAAGGTTGCTGCACGTACTCTTATATATATATACATACGGGAGCGTTGTCTTATTACGGTTATTATACCGGACGGGATACGCGCGCGAGCGGATAATAAGATGATATGTTAATTTCGTTTAATTATGGTAGATATATAGGCGGTTCGAGGTTTGCTAGACACGTGCTGAGAGGATAAAAGTGCGGCGAAGAATTTAGATTATGTGTGGGTATATGAGGAAGGGTTGATTTAGCAGATACCGGTTGATTTGTTTTGTTATAATGTGTGTTACGCATTGCTACATTGTTTAGGTTCAATTAAACGGCCGTTGTTGGATAGCTTTGTATTTTGGGGAATAACAATTGTTAGATACGCGCGCGAGAGAGAGAGAGATGAACAGAGACAATGTTTATGGATACATAGTGCACTCGGGGAAAGCGTTAGGAATAGTTTAAGTTGCGATGCAAATGCCGCGCGAAACCACTGGGTGTAAACAAACTCGAATCGGTATATATGTATATATTCGAGAAAATGCCGTAACACAAGGTTATAACGTTATATGAGAAATAGTTGCTGGAGTTCTGTACCACGATCGTATTAACATGGCGTTAATATAAAAGTTACGTGGCAAAATTCTGAATTTATAATAATTTTATACGTATATTAAAGTATCAACTATTTTTTTTTTTTCAATAAAATTTTGTTCGGCAAATAAAATAACCGGCGTGGATAACCATATACGTTGGTATAACTT
Organism: Torymus tubicola; assembly: GCA_035583055.1. Taxonomy (NCBI): domain Eukaryota; kingdom Metazoa; phylum Arthropoda; class Insecta; order Hymenoptera; family Torymidae; genus Torymus; species Torymus tubicola. Next base: position 50,230 of record JAWWEQ010051641.1, on the reverse strand, counting down.
CGCAACGACCTAAATTCCCACTAAAACTTGTTAAACTAAAATTCTATAAAAAATTCTCCCTTCCCTGTGCCGCGCGTCAAAATTCAATATCACGCATAACTCGTCGTTCGTTGAAGCGAACTTTTGAGCTTCAAAATTCAGGGCCAAACTTCAAATCGCCGAGCGATCGCGCTCATATACTGTATATAATTCGCTGTATAGCGCGTAAAATATCGAAACCGGTTTATATCTTGTGCTCACCCGGCGGCCTGTATATAGATGTACATACATATATACGTGTATGCACCCGCGCGCGGTTATAAGAGGTTAGATTTCTAAATTGCCGATGATAGGCGATACGTGCGCTGCCTCGTAAATGCCCTCGATCGTGTGAGCAAACCCGAGTATATATATATATATATATATATATATATATATGTACATACTAAGCGCAAAATATCAGCCATTTTGCTCGGAATGCATGCGTAAAAAAAGTCATCTGACGGCGATGGTACAATTAGTTATTAACGATAACGGTTGTTACGTATATTCTCCTTTGAACATCGTATCAGTTCCTGTATAGTAAAACGGTGAACTTTATACTACTAGATTATTAAAAATTCTTTTCTTTCGTACCACAGAATACATTTTTTCCAACCAATTTATAAATTATCCGTTGCTTCAGAATGTATATATACCACCTAAAACCAACTCGCTCGATACTTTTTACATTTACCCCCGCTAACATAGCAGTGGTATACATCTCGACAACGGCATCTATATAGAATTACAGACCGCGCGCGTCTACTTTCGCGCATTACAGCCGCGTCGTATAAATCATACCTCATCGGCAAGAAGAATCGCTCGCTCGCGCCGCAAGTTACATAAACTAGAAATCGCCTATGATGAAGCATTAACAAAAATGTGCCATCTCTGTAGTTTCTCAGAAGTATATACTCTATCTCTGTATACATTGCGAAAGTGGTTCGAATCATCATCGTAGACAGCAGAAAACAGTCGCCACTGGCTCCTTACCACTGTAGAAAACTAGGTTGTTTTACATCTATACCGTGACCCCATCATCGCGCTTTACACACTACTTTACTACTGTGTGTGTATATATGTGTACACATCGAGGCCGCGAAAACAGACACTCGCGCGGTTGTAAAAAAAAAATTCGCGACGACACACCACAGCGATAACAGTCGTCGTAACTACGGCGTATAACGGTACATCTTCTCTCTCTCTCTCCCATAATTTCTTCATCAGAAATCGTCGCCGTAAATCAGCCAGCTTCGTCCGTTCAACAATGGAGATCCTCTCTCTCTCTCTCTTTCAGCGTCACAATCAAGCGGATAATTACCCGCGCGACTGCATGAACACCACACATAGCTTTTCTCGAAAATCCTATATACGGTCGAACGGTACGGTATATATACCGCTTGACGGCGATCTCGTTCATTAGAGCTGCGACTGCGGTAGCAGCAGCAGCAGCTGACGCGACGAGAGCTGGACGGACGGGTATATAAGGTATATCCTTTAACACTCGCACGCTCGCGGGGCTAGTTTATACTTCCTGGTGTGTGTGTGTGTGCGCGCGCACGCGCGAACGAGAATGGCGCGAAAATATTTCCCCAGAGATAAAGCTTATATTAACTCGCAGCGGTGTCCAGACGCGCACGTGTATATGTATATATGCAATGGGTAGATGCAGCAGTAGTAGAAGCGCGGATTTATAAAAGTAAGGTTGTAAAAATATCTATATTATGGGTATTAGGAGGAGTCTGTATAATTCCGTCATGCTGGTTTATTCGTCGTAAAGTTACGTGGTTCAGGGGGACGAAGGATTGCACAATTATATACGTTTTTTTCTGTTTTGGTTTGTTTTCTTTTTTTAGGGGAAAAATGTTCAATTGCGAAAAAGAGACGAATAAACTTTTGCTACCGTGAAACGATTCGTTGCTAGTTTCGATCCTTGACGATGATAATACATTAAAAGCAAAAAGTATCGAGCCTCATATCTGATTGAATTTAAAGCCTACTAAATAATCAATTTACTTTTACTTATTTGTATGTATGCGTTATTTATAAGGCTCGCGGTTACTCTGCATGAGAATTCCCTCGTTGTGTCCGTCTCTCCCCGGCTCTTCTAGCGCAGGTCGTACACCTGTTAAGTCAATACGTTCCTAATGCGGAGATCACGTAATAACGCAAGAGATGTGTGTACGTGTATGCGTGCGTGTGTCTCTAACAGTGAATGGCCGCGGTTAAGCGTAGAAGGTAAAACCAGTCTTTTATCTTGTTTCGTCAAACTTTCTGGGTAGGAAACGAGACGCGAAACACGGCCGTAGCGAGAGGCGAGACTGGACATACGTTACAAACAGTTGCAATGTTTTTATTTGCCGGAAAATACTTTTATTTCTTAATTTATCTTCTGTATATATTTCAACCTTCACTCTCAATTATTAATAAAATGTGTATATAAAGCAATTTTTTTTTTCTTATAATGTAATAAAACTGTTGAATAAGTTAATATGTAGTTATTTATCAAACGATATAGACAACAATTTACAATCAGAAATCCATGCCAATAAAAAACTAAAATACAAATTTCGTAATTCTAGACATTGTCATGTCCAAACAACCGTCTCGCGCCTAAAAATAAAAAATTCACTCCGCCTACCATATACATATATCACTACGGTCACTGCTCTCCTCTCTCGAAAATTGTTATTACACCCCAACGTGCCTGTACACAATACGCGCGACGCATTCGTTTCTTCGTTCGACGCGAGATATATATACATACGCAACAGTGCGACCGCTAATCAAGCAGATTAAAGCGGACGCGCGTTTCGGCTTTTCCCCGATTTTCGAGAGAAAGGAGGAGGGGGGGACAGCGGATTACCCTTTGGTGTCATCGAGCGAACGTATGGACACCGAAAGGCCATAACGGCACGAGGGCGTTGGAATTTATTTTGTCGAGGGGTTACCGACGCGACGCGACGCGTTGTGTTGTTGTTATACTGCTGGCCCTTTCGATGCTTCGAGAACACTGTCTGTGCGAGTGTACGTAATTGCGGGGTGGAGTTATTGATACGGGCGTCGGATGGTTTTGTAATTATTGAAATGGCTTTGTAGAATTAAGCGAGATGATGATTTACAAATCTTTGTGATATATATATATATAGTTTTGAGTTTTGAACTTTAGTTGGATTATATTTTACGAATTAGTAGTACTTCGGTTATATTTCAAAGGATTTAATGAGAAATGCGATATCGAGAATGTTTATTTTTGTACGAGTGAGGCGGAGAGGCGAGAGAAGAATGCTAACTTAATTTACGAATGTAGTTATTACACTCGCGTAGAGCAAGTAGAACGAGTCCGACATGGTAAGACGTGTAATCACAAATTTTCTGTATTATGCAATTAGTCTCGAGCGTGTTTTTCTCGACGTTTTTAAGAAGTGCAAAAGTAAGTTTATCACGAGTTCAAATCATTTATTAATTTAGTAGCTTGATTTATTTATATTTCCTATCGAAATAAATAATCTTGTGTTATATCTAATCAAAAGTATACATTTTTTACATATTTTCTGTGCAAATTGATAATATTGTACGCGGTTATGCATTCGATAATGTGCTAATAAATGTATATTAACATAGTAATAAAAGAAAATAAATATATGCAATAAAATGAAACATATATATGTTTAAAAAGTCTCTCCGGTAAAGGAATTTGCAATCATTTGACTGATTTACGAAACGCTTCACATATATAATAGAATGAAAAAAATCCGATTAATGGATTAATTAAACACCAACGCTAAGCCTCTTCGCGCATTAATTAATAATCCTTTAAAAACTATAATTAAACCTGATAACGGAAATTTTACTACCCCTGATGATTATCATCGATTTTCAGCCTTTTACAAACGGAAACAGCATCGTTAAAAACAAATAAAATATCTGCGTATTTTTCGAAACGCAAAAATATTATGAAATATATTACCAAACATATCCTCTACCCTCCACAGTGATCACGAAAATTTAATGTTTATAAACTCGCGCGCGCGCGCGCGCAAACCCGCGTGAAACCGTTTTATCGCTTATGAATACACATTATAAAACAGAGAACGGGAAACGTTCGCATAAACGAACCGTTTCACTGTGAACTCACGCTCGTGCGTTTAATTATATGGGCGAGATACCGGCCCGCGACTGGCGTGCTTACTTCCGTTTTTTTTTCCAACACTGAGCAATCGATCGATTTTCTTTGTTGCGCTAAAACCGTCTAATGGCGATTGAATAAAAATAATGGCGTGTGTATTTGGCCATGCGTATATATATATAGCGCTTTTCATTCTCGCGCGTAATTATTATCGCATCGCTACGCATGCGCCCGCGCGTACGTTTTATCGCGCACGGATTGTATATATAAATTATGCGCGTACGACTGTTTGTTTTAATAATGGCACGGCGAGGATAAAGGCAATTAAATTATTTATATAGGGAGAAAAGCAGTGTGGGGGACCGATGTCGTGGTTCTGCGTGTGTTTGTGGTGGTGGTGGGGTGGTAGAATGCTCGATGGGAATTCGAAAATATGTGAGCTGAATATCATCGATTTTAATTGTATTAAATTAGCATCGATAAGTAATAAATGCATCGTGTTATTGCTTGGAAAATTAAGATTGTTTATGCGGCTTTTTACGGTTCGAAAAATTATACATTTTTCTGTATTATTGATGGTTATATATATACGAGCGGTGACTCGCATTCAAACATTCATATATGTATAGTACGATTTTTCAATTGAATATTTTACTGCGATATTGTACAACTGCAATAATGTTTACGTTCTGGGAATATTCTTTCGACATCTTAACTAACGAACAAAACTTTTCAAAAGAAAAATATATACGTATATTAACAGCCATTAGCAAGATAACGTTAATTTGACTGGTTAATGCAAAACCATATTCGCTAGAAATTTATTGACTGCAAAGACTCGGCCGTTACCTCTGCGGCTCCTCGATCGTAAACGCACACGTTAAAGGCATCGGAGCGCACAGTTTTCGTACATTATACTGTTACCTCAGACTCGCCTAACCTTTCCCAATATAACGAATCGCAATTAACGAGAAAAAAGACGCACTAGTGCGCGCGCACACACAATGTTCTATTATTACCCAACGAATATTACTACGCTCTCTCTCTCTCTGTCTAACCTAGACTCTATATATATATATATAATAAACCTATACTCTAAGCGTGCAAAAAATCGAGCACCGCGAAGACGTGCAATAAAGCGTTTCGAAATTTTTCAGGCGTCTCGCTCTGCTTGTCGGCATCGGCGGCAATGCGCTACGGTCGATATTTAGTGGCTACTTCTGGAAACGTTATACTTTAACGGGGCCCGTACGGCACTCTATGGGTGTATCGTGTATATGTATATAAAAAAAAAGAAGAAGAGGAAGGCTGCTGATGTGCTGCTGCCGTGGACCGTTGCGCTGCCGCCGCGTGTGTTCTATAGAACGGAGGAAGAGTACAGGAAGAATGGAATTCAATCTTATCGGGTGTCTCTCCCACTCTTTTTTTTTCTTTCTCGCTTGGGTTCTGGGTTATTTTGGTTGGAATTATGAATGAAATAATACCTGAGTGCGTATACGGTATGTTCTTTGAAAGTACGCGTATATATATTTTTTATTTCGAAAGTATTAATTGTAACTGAATACCCAAGGTTTCTTAAATGATAAAATTCATATGGAAATTGAATTAACGAAATTTAATGCAAGAATTTTCGTTCTTTTATCCGGCGAATAATAATCAATACAAAAGTGCCTTTTGTCGCGTTGGTTCTTTTGTTGAGTTTCTCACATATACCTACCACGAGTCTCGTTGCGTTTTACTCAAAGCAATGGAGATTGGAGAAGTTGCACCGGTTATCAACGAAAGTCGAAGTTAATAACGTGTTTTATGCTCGAAAAAGAAACGAATTCAAATTGAAATCACGTTTAATCTATCGATTATTGCGGTACGAGAATCCAAAATGAATTCCACGTAGTTAAACGATAGCAGTGCGTTATCTTACAAATATATTAGTAATTTAACTACGGCCACTTGCCCAAGATACTTTTAATAAATTTTATTCAATTATCTTCACCACCGGATTCAATTATAAAACAATTAACACTAAACGAAAAATACACTATCTTATTTCTTACACTAAAAAGAAAATTCAAACTCCCCGTAACGCACCATTCAAATCCTCGTCGAGTACGAGCAACGGAACGTGGCCTCTAAAATCCAACGGTCAACAAACTCCTCTCTTACCCGCGTACTTAACCCACAACTACTGCACACACATATATATATATACGCGCGACGATTCGCAAGGATATACGCGACAACTCTCTTCTCTTCTCTCTCTCGGCCTTGGCCATTATACTGTCGAAATTCACGGATACACGCTCCGAAAAGTCCACGCGTACACGTTCCTGTTCGAGATATAGTCGGATGAGATATTTCGCATTGTTTCTCTCTTTCGCTCGCTCGCTCGCTCGCGCACGTAGGGTAAAGAGCGTAAATCCAAAGTGTCAAAGGCTCGCGAGAGTATATGTGCGTAATTGAATTGAATTATGTGGCGTGCCAGAGCGGGACGCGTAATAATATTGCATGCGTTAAGTAGAATGAGTCATGGGCTGTAAGGCCAAACGGCGGTGGCAGCGGCGATCGCGGTTGCACTTTCGATATTATTTAATCGATTGCTGTGCGTGGGCTTTTGTTGATAGACTATATTGTACGCGTTGTCTTTAAAAAAGGTAATAATTGATTTTCTATTGTTAGCTTTGCTTGTTGATTAACGGTGTATGATTGTTTCTACCTATAAATGGTTTTCAGTTAAGCAGACGTGTTCATATTTGAAAAAGAAAAATTTTTTGAATGGTCTCGAAATCTATTACAAATGAATTAGTAATTAATTCTTAATTTTTCAGGAGAGTTGAAAGATTTCAGGATGTATAAAATGCACGGTACTGCAGTCACTGTATCATTTCTCAATCACAATATGACCTTCCATTTAATTGTATTTTTAAGGCAGTTTAAGGATTGATTAATTGAAGTGAAAGTCGCGAATGCAATTCTGATAAAATTTTTTTCAATTCATTGTATTCATTCCGGATCCACGATTCACTCTTTTCGCGTCCATTCACCTGAAAAGTCAATGTATTCATAGAAATGAAAGAAGAAAAAAACGAAAGAAAATGATGAATGCCACATTACGGCATATCGAATGGAACGAGGTAGATTGAAATGGAACAATCTTCGTGAAACTATATTATACGATTCCTCCTTCATTTTCTATTTCACTTTCATTTCCTCGAAAAAGCACGACTATCTTATCCCACGTCTGATTTATATTAACGCGAGAATCCACGCTCGAATGTAATGAGGCAATTCGAGCGGATCGATTAATGTAAATATTTAATTTTAATCGACCACAGTTGCAGGAATTCCTCTCACGTATATAGTAACGGAGTATACCTTTAAGAAATTATAGAGGATATCGATTGTGTGTATGTGCACCTTTGCAGCGCTTAGTGGATTCGCCAGTAGATAAGTTTCGTAGTTCGTTCTATGCACTGTGTAGTGAAACGATCTAAAAAAGACTTTATAAGAACTTATATACCTGCGTCTGTATAGCCTTTAAGCTGTTTAAAAATATTTATATTCCCGTCGGTCTGTTTATACACAAAACAAAGCTAATTGAAAACTCTTAATCGTTTACTTATTATCTACATTATTTCTTTCACATTAGTGAAATTAAACGTTTCTATGTACGTTTCAAAATCATAAATTCTACTTTTTTACACACAAGCATATAATTATTACTTTTTTTTTTTAATTAACCAATCAACATCATTAATGCATAAAACAAATTTCTCCATAACGATGGCTCTTTCAAATCAAGACGTGATAAAATGCAGTACTCGATCGGCCCATCATTGCACGTGTGCCGCATGACACATGCAAATTCTGCACTTCAGCAGCAGCAGCAGCAGTCGAGCCTACACCGTCGTTGTTGTAAAATTCAGCACATCCATAGCTCTTCCTCACATATCGCCAACCCGAGCTTATTTTACCACCCAGCGTAACCCCGATTATCGCCACTTTATTATACCATCTCTCTTTCATTCATTCCGAAACCTCACGAATCCCAATCAATAGAACACACCATGTCGGGGTCAACTTCTTTATTCTCCCACTATATATTCCTTTCCACTCACCACCAGATTCTCTTTCTTCTTCAGGTAACGAAAATAAAAAAGAAAAAACTATACCAAAATTCACTCCTCTTAATTTCCCTTCATTCACTTTTCACACCGCATCACTTATCACCACTGTCACTAACCGCCTTTTCGCGCGCGCGCGCCTCCAGTATAACATACCTCGCACAAACTCCGATAGAGAGGTAAGTGAGAGGGACCTCACAACAACGCGCCGCGACGCGCGAAGCTCACAGGGTGGAGGTCCGTCGCGTACTAACAGAGTGCTGCGCGCACTAGTGGCTGTATACGCGGCCTGCGCGCGCGCGCGCGCGCGCGAGCGTATATATACAACACACACTCGGATCCCGCGCCGCACCGTATAGAACCGAGCTGCTCCGGAAACGGCCGAGAGAAGCAAGAGCGCGCGCAAGGTGGAAGACCCGCGGCATCCGAAAAATCCGGTCTTGCATAAAGAGAAAGAGAGAGAGAGAGGACGAGGAACTCTGGCGAGAGTGAGCGCGTGGCGGGTTCTCCTTTTTTTGGGATGAGAGGGCCAGCTGTTATCGGACGTTGATATTGATTTTTGATTGCGAGGGTTTGGAGGGAGAGAGAAAGAGAGAAATGGTTGGAGTTAGGAAGGAGTGAGTGTGAGTTTGTGGTGATTATAGGAGGAATTGTGTTAATTTTGGGTGGAGGAATTTTTAATTATCACACGATGTAGGTAGATGTGCTTGTGGATAGTCAAATGTTTTTGTCGAATGCAGATACAATACGAATGTATATTTTTGAAAGTATTGTTTATTTTAAATAATTCGTTATTTCTTTTTGTGGCTGGTTTATAACTATTAGAAATAATAGATTTCTATTGGTTTTTGTTTCGAGCGTCGAACAAGAATAGAATAAGAATGCACACGAGTAAAAAGAACTGATTCTGCAATTTAAGAATAAAAACTTTAGCTGCCTGCGGAGCTTAATGATAATTGGGAGGAATGCGGTAAAATCTCATTAAACGGGATGAGATACATAGCTTTGTTCCTTTGCCTCGAGAGGCTACATTTATCCTACATAATCTATACAGACGTAATAGTATGTAATCAACTTTATACACAGCATTTCTTTAGACATTCTCTAAAATTAAGACGGTCTACTTCTGTAAATTGTAGGATTATTTTTTGTGTTTGCAGCGATTAGATGTTTTTGTACATATGTCACTTTTGAGAATAACTGTTGTCTGCGGTATACTAAAATATCATTTGTCTTTAAGTAAAAAAATGTGCACTCATAAAATGACTTCATACATATATATCCCAATTAATGTATTTTTATTTTTTAAATGCAATTATAAAGATTTCGTTTCCTGTTACAGTTATTTAAAATTTCATTCAAACTGGTTCCAAAAGTCAAGGTAAAAGATTCAATATAAAGTGTAAATAACCATGTTAACAGTTACGAAATATTTTGTTTTCTTTTATTCCTAGTGTCCTTAATGAAAAAACTTGCTCCTGAAAAACAACAGTTCATTGTATTACGTTGAATTCGAAAGTGGAATAAGAAATAAATTGATTTGATAAATTTCTGTTATTATCGTAGAAATCTTATCGTACCAGATTTCAATACGTTTAATAAAATTAACTAATTCTCTACTTGTGATAAAACATTAAACTAGTTTCATAGAATTACGATCATATTAATGAAACTGTCTCTTTAGGCGATTATTTTTCTCAATTAATGCTTTATTTCCCAATGCACATTCACTCTTGTCTCATAAAAGAAATATTCTAATCACGCTATCTATCTGTACACATATGAATGAATTAGAACAAGTTTTGTTACCAAAGTGAAACATATAAGCTTAGTATATAGTATAATTGTTATATGACTCAACGCTGATTGAATTTTTTTTTTTTCAGCATAAAGTGATATCACGCTGAAAAATCAAACCACGGCAAATACACGCTATAAATACCCACGGACAGTTACTTTCAGTTATGACCTTTTTTCAATTGTTTCTTTTTTTGTCAAACAAGAACCTCAAAACAAATCAATTACGTAAAGCATCAATTAAAATCACCAATTCAGACACGACAAACAAAAAGAAAAAACGAATTTCGAGTATAACTGAAAAATTGTGCCAGTCAGTCGTAAAGAACGTTTTGTGATCAGGGCGTCGTCGTCGGGCAGGTGCCGAGTTACCGGAATCGGTATACACATCGAGGTCGAAAAATTGCAACACACCGTGTGTATACAGGTATACATATACAGGCTCCTTTCTTCGCTACTGGAGCAGAAGAAAGGTGTCGAGAGAGAGAGAGAGAGAGACACACCGCGAACGTTGCGGCCTTGCGAATTGCGCGCTCTCGTATATACACCGGCTACTCGATCGAATTTCATGAGTAATTTCACCCGAGATTACCGGGTAATTTTAAATCGCAGCTTGAACGATCGAGATATCTTTTCCCCCTGCGCACTCGCAAGATGACATTGCTCAAACTCGCGCCATACACGTTTTTTACTTTCGTGTATATATATATCAATCGATGTAAACTGTGATACAATGTTTTTATGAGTAGCGGTCATGTTTTGTTTTGCTTTATCTTTTCAATTATCTAATTATATGCGAGTATTATTTGAATTGTTCGTGGCAATCTTAGTTTCAATCTTTTCTTGGATTGCCATGACAATTATGTTCATGTGTAGAAGTCAATCGATTTCGAAAGATCAAAACAAACCGTTTTATTTTTTTGTTTATAGTAAATGTACCATTTTAAATGATGAAATTATTTTAAGAATGTTGTATATTATTATGACATCGTTTACAAAATTCCAAATCAGGATAATTTCATTCATATTCACAGTACCCTGACAAGCTACGGTGAAATAAAAATTCATATCACTAGCTCAAATTACACATATATATATATAGGCAAAAAATTCAACAAACCCCTTAATCAATTACCTTGTACCTCCGACATAATATATCAACGACCCAACACCTTTCCCAGCAAAAAAGAAAACTCAATCTTCCAGCCTTTAGCGCAAAAACTAAAATCCCAGCCGACCATCGTCGATAAAGTTCCTCTCAAACTCCCGAATCAATTAGCAGACGCGGTGTCAGCGCTTTCCCGACAAGCTTCCCTCCCCCTTACACACACACATACACACACGCACTTCTCCTATACCGCCTATTAACCATCGAAGCTCACCTCGCGCCTCCGATAAAGAAAACGTCCACACGCGACTCCTCATTTTCTCTTTCGCTCTCTTCTCTCCCGCCCGTCGAGATCATCGACTCGGCGATCCATCATCGGTTTATCGCGCGCACAGATGCTACCGGCGTAGAGAGAGTATATACGCGCATGACAAATAGCGCGACGGAAGCGGTTTTCTTTCCCGCCGTGCGCGCGCGCGCGTGCTATGACTTTCGGCGCATATACATATGTGTGTGTGTGTGTATGCGTGTGGGGCGTATAGAACGAGTTTCTTCCCGCTGCGATAAATTCGTCCTGCGTGTGTATATACATATATGTATATACTTATACATACACACATATATATATACGCGATTCATGGGCTATTTATAGGTAATAAAAGCTAGACGGGTAACGGTGCGCGCTCGCCACTGCGCTGTCCGTAAGTTGTAATTTACTCCGAGAGGAGCCAGTGCGCGGACGAGACGGAAGAAAGAGAGAGAGAGAGAGAGAGAAGGGGTTGTCGGAATTATGATTGCTCGGGCTAATTTTAAATATCGCGAGAGCGAGAGAGAGAGAGGAAGAGAGTGGAAACGCGTATGTACGATGCGCGTGTTATACGGCCGCGTTGAGATTTTTATGTATATGCCTCGTTCACCGCGTATACATATAGTAGTAGAGAGGAGAAGTCTCGAGCAAAAGCAGAGTGCGCCGATCGATGCGGGGTTGTTAGTTTTCGCGCGTTGGCAGAGTGAATTACGATTTTTAAGGGAGCGCGTGTATATGTGTGGAGAGAGAGAGAGAAAGGTTGTATGGTAAATTATGACACGAAGTGGAACCGGTTTGATGCGCGTGCGCACGCGTGTTGAAGGAAAATGTTTTCTAAGATTTGCAAACAATCATTTGTCATGAACACTGATTTGTATTAATAGAAAGTTGTGATGTACCGGTGTGAAAGTATATATATTAAGGTTTATGTACAAATATTTTGTCGAAATTTGAGGTTTCTTGTAGAATTGTATCTTTATCGTTGAAATTGTTTTATGATTGTCTGTACAGAAAAATATATACCGTAATCGGCATAGAAAATCAATAAGTTCTAGAAATGCAACAGTAACTTAAATAACTGCAGTGTACATTAACAGACAGATCTGATCTCGTTATCAAGAGAAAAAATAAATAATCGTTGATTCGTATCGCATCTCAACCATTTTTTAGTTATTAATCATATACATATGAAATATTAATTCTCGCTAATTACCTTTTTCCACAACGGTACATTTACGCTGCGTCTCATATTGATCTCCGCTCATTACTATGTCGGAGGAACTTGTAACAGTTTTTCGCGCTGTGCTTTATTTTCGTGTATGTGTGTGTGTGTATGCGTATATATATATATATATGTATTTAGTTTCTTCTTCGTATAGACATAATTTTTCTCGCACCGGAATCAGACTTGACGAGCAATTAGCAACGTTTTTGAAATATGTTTTTTACCCTATACGTGCGCCAGGCATTTATGCGCCGAGTAACTTATAGCGTCGTTAGACCGATATATACGTTTTGCGGCAGACGTGTCAGCTGTGCGTGACATGTGCGTGACGCCTAACATGCGTATGTGTGTATAAGTGTATATATGCATATGCTGTTTTTACGCAAAACACCTATAGACTCCTGCGTTTTCGGTTTGTCTGTAGGGGAATTTCACGAAGGATGCATCGTATAAGATATGTAACTGCGACAAAACGTGGACATTTTGTACATTTGTTTCGTCGTTTTAATCTATATATGAGAATGAACATTTTTAAAGATAAGCGTAAAGGCTATATAGCCGCGAATTTCGTGAGTTAAATAAAATTAATACCATTACAATTAATCAAAATTTTTAATGTTTCTAAATCTTTACTACAAATTTATTTGAAATATTAAACCTTCTACAATTAATACTTCTTGTTGTGCAACAGATTCCAAGTAGGATGAAATTGCAGTTTCTCAAAATAATCCAAGGATGTGGAATCACAGTAATTTATGTATTGCTTTCTTCGTTTCATGGTGCAATCATGGAAAATTAAAAGTTCTTAAAAATGAAAAAATAGTGCGTCGCATTGTAATGTAACGTCCCTGACTTCATAAAAACGTAATAAATTTACATTAAGAGCTACTTCGTCACATAATTAATCTGAAAAGAGGTTAAGATGCGAATAAATTCAAAAATAGCCCCAAATCAAGAGAACAGGTTATGTACAATGTTATGCAATATCTCATTATTGATATATCATTAGGTTGTCAATGGTAGAGTATGTATATATTTTCATTTAAATTGGAAATTAGATGGTTACAAGTACCTATCCAACTAACAGCTTATTAATATTTAAATAAATAATAACGTTTCATACATCCTATCACGATAAAAACAAAATCATATAACGCGAACGCGTTCACTTTTAAAAATTAAATCCCACGACTTTAAAAAATATTTTTAAAATAATGGCCTCATAAAGCACGTGAAATTGCGAATTACGAAATAAATCGCAAATATTAAAATCAACCTCCGAGCTGAAAATTCGTAAAACTCGTCAGCGGGTATTAAACGCTGTGTTTACACGAAAAAAATCTGGCTTTACGAACGAAGATTGATTCGAAGCATGAGCATATACGCGCGCCTCTGCAATGTGCGCAAAAATATAAAAGCCGAACGGGCAATCTTGCCAGACACTCTGTGCGAGCTGACGAAGGAAAGTGAATGGATGGAGACTTTGAAGTCAAAAATAGCCGAAAAATCCCCGTCCACCTCTGATGCGTGAAAGTGAGGGGCGCGCGCTCGCAGAAAAATTTCGGCGAGACGAAGGCACGCGCGCGCGTGCGAGCAGCCGGCGGAACTTAACGGCTTGTCACGGGACCTGACGGCAAAGGAACAGCTTGTAATAATGTAAGCCCTGGCGACGTGCACGAGGAGAGTTTTTTTACGTTGGTATATATAATGTCGGGTAAAGTCTGCAGGAGAGAAAAAAAAATTTGTCTGGAGATATATGAAATTCAGAGCAAGTCAATATGTTATATAACTTTTGGTTGATGAACGTCGGGGTTTGTTAAATGTTTTAGGACTTGTCTGTTGCATTTGAAATAGTTTAAAATTTTGTATTAAATTAAACGTCAATCTATATTCAACTGCGTTAAAATTTTGAAATGTTTTATTTCATGAAAAGCTGCGGAAGCATGTTGAATATAGATAAGAAATATATACACTTTAATTGAACCGCTGTGTATTTTCGTATTTGATTTATTTTTAATAAACAAAGTACTGTGCCGATTCAAACTCCATATACCAATTGCAAACAAAAGTATTTTTTTTGTCTTTCTTGTTTAAAACAATTCCGCTATCCAGCCAAAACCAAACAGTTTTCAGCTGACCGGAGCCAAAAAACTGGAACGAAAAAAACCGATCCTACGGTAACACGACGATCGACATCGCGGAAAAACAGAAAAGCCGCGCGTAGCTTATTCGCCGACGACCATTTAATCCCAGACCAACGCGTGGATCTGAATTTCCCATCGACGCGGCGGAAAAATACACACGCGAAGTGGGATTCGAAAGAACAGTGGGTTCATCGATCGAGCCCTTTATATATGTATTTTGCGCTCAGGGATTGGCATAGTGCAATGAGTAGGAATGTATGCGGATAGTGCAGGATGGAAAGGGGTGGGTTAGAAAAAGAAAAGGTTTTTTTATTTTTGATAAAATTATTATCGAGAGTATTCGCCATATTTAGAATTTTTTACATTACTATTTCAAAATGATAAAACTTCTGCAGAATTAAAATTTTTAAAAATCGTTTTATATTAAAAATTCTCGGTTGAACTCTTTACTGACTATTTGAGAGCAAAATAATGTTTTGATTGGTATAAAGCCAGAAATTTTGAATGGAACTTTTCCGATTCAGATATTTTGAACAAAAGTTTCAAGAATTCATCATTTTGTAGTTTAAAAGAAAATTGTAATTCAACTTTCTAAGAAAACTTTTCAATGCTTGTTAAAAAATTCAAATAAAACCAACTTTTATAATTTTTCTTTCAAGCCATACAATTTTTTTTTTCAACTCAGCAAATCCAGTCATACTTATTTACATAGAACAAATAAAATGGAATTAAAGTACTAGGAAAATAATTTGATTTTAAAGGATTTGCCAAAGGCTTATTTTCAGTGAAATCCTTTCATGTGGCTTTCCGGGACATGATCGTTTGGGATTTCGCGGCCCTCCCTAATGTATATATGTATGGCCTGAAATGTACTGCATCGGCTGCGCTCTTATTACGTTCCCATGCGCATCTATATGTACGTAGGGCGTATTCTACTAAAAGTCTGCCAAATATAGAAAACAAAAACTACCGAAACTTTAAAACTATATCATTTTTCACTTGATTAAATATAACCTTTATAAAATGTATGGTTGTAACTTGTTTCAAGAAATTATTTCATTATTTAACATTTAAACATTCGACATAATTTTTTATCTATATACCTTTATTCCAAATTACATAAAATCCATATAACAGTTATACCTCGTAACAAAAAATTCAACACATAGCTATATTTATCGTTCCCCCCCATCCCACATATATTCGCATTATTCGCAATTTTTTTCCAGAACGCTCGCAAAAGGGTTTTTCAACGAAACCATTCAGCGTGGAACCGTCCATACATTGAGAGCTGGGGCGCGTGCGTGCGCGGCTATATTTCAATCGGCCGCGGGGGCCGCAGACAATTGAGCGCGCTCGTGGCATTCGAAATCGCTTGGGAGATTTTCGCCTTTGAGTTCTTCCCTATATTGCCCGGGAAATTCGCTGTTCTTCGCGATAGAAACGCTATAGGGCGAATCAATGAATCGAGAGACTATGGATCCACTATACGGAGGAGGAATTTTCTTTTTTTTAGGGTAACATTTGAATTTTAGTGGTTTTCGGGTGAATGGATTGGGTTTTACACATTAATTTGTTGAGATTTTATTTTAACCAAATTCTTAGGTTCAATTCAAAATGCATAATTTTAGAAAAGAATAGGTGGAATTTCATTTTAATTTATCGAAGCTATAATAAGTTATCATTTTAGAAAATACTTAGTTTAAAAACCATTTTGGGTGCAAAGTAACTTGCAAGTTTATACACATCATTTATTACGTGATGGTAGTTCAAGCTCTGTATATATATCCGTATATTAATTTTTTCTTCAACCGTGTTTTTAGTTATAAATTCCCTTAATCTTCTTCATACGACTTTTATTGGCATCTTCAGATCGAACGATTGTCTATAAAAGTAGCCACCACAGTTCACTAAACCTTGGTCCATAGGAAAACTGCAGAGACAGTGGAAGTGTAATTTCTTTTTTATGAAGGCAAAATTTATGGAAGGCTGTAATCCATTGACATTAAATCAGAATTATCTCATCTTCTTCTTCGTGAGAAACAACCGCAGTATAATGGATGTACATCGTTATTCACTTTTTAAAAAAGTGTCTATTTTATTAACCATAGTAAAAGCTTTAACGATATTCCATTGCATAACTAAAAATTTTCCTATCAAATTTTTAATCAACGTGTTTCATATATTTCACTTTGTTAATTTTCCAATCTATTTGACAACATTTATACACACCTGTCCGAATATAAATCGACCATCACGAAACATCAATACCATTGACACGCCTCAAAAACCAATCCAACAGCCATCATCGCATCATCATCATCATCATCATCATCCACATCATCACCTCGCTCTCTTCCAAGCGCTCGTATACCGCCACACGTCAATCATCGGAGGCAGTCGCAAAGCACACGCGCACACCTACTTAACCCCATTATACGCACGATCACGCTGGAAAATCGAAAAGTGGGTTAGAGAACAATACGAGACTTCTCTACGTTTCCTCTTCCTCCCGCGTAATATCCTATTGCCGAAGTTCGACGCACCCACGCGAAAGCGGTAATTTCCCTAAAATATCGATCGCGTCGTAAAAAAAAGGGCACGCGCGTGTTCGTGTATAGCCTTGAAGAAGGAGGAGACAGTGCGGTGGAATTATTGCGCGACCGCAGAACAGCACGCGCGCAATTGACTTTTTCCTTATATACTCTGTCGCCGTGCGGTGTCTTTACGACTGTGCGCGCGCGCACGCGCTCGACGCCGATCGTAAAATCGCCAATTGCGGGAGTGCATAATGACGAGGACAGAGTCTCTTCGACGATGGGTTTTCTTCTCTGAGATAAGTCTTTTTTCTTTTACGTTGGAAGGGGAAGAAGAGGCTTGAGTGGAGAGAGGAGTTGAAGTCGCGAAGTGGCGGAGTTACGTAATCGAGGTGATGAGAAAATGTTTTGTTGCCGAAGCGTTGGCGGTGCTGGATATTACCGTTATGTGATGGAAATAATATATAAATTGGATCTATTTCTGGAACTCGGATAGGTTGCCTTTTATTACATGATTGATTGTGGATTTGTTCTCGGTGTTATAAGATGTTTCCTTGTAAGATTGTTATACATATATACAATTAACAAGAAGTTTGTACGAATATAAATGGATGGATTGTTTGTTAAATATGTATGACATATAATTTTATTTAGCATATAGGTATATTTACATTAATTACAAACTTGAATTATATCGACAGCAATTTGTATACAGAGTTGTTATTCAAATAGTCAATATATAGTATTTAGTGCAATAACTTTCTAATATCGAACCATATAATGATATTTGCATACCTCGTGTAAACATCTTCATAAATTCAATATAGTTAACTACTTGCAATTAATTTTCTCACACTTTTAAAATACTTCACTTCCTGCAAAGTCAACCTACAAACCTTATTAACAAAATAAATAGTTCTAATAAAATACATTATTGCATCGATCATTCACCAACACCAACTAAACCTAACACTATATTTTTTCCAATTTACCTTATATTTGCCTCAATTTCGGTAAAATTTTACACGGCAGCGCATGACACTTTTCCCCTACTACAGTTGTATTCACAAAAGCAACAGCGGGTCACGCACTTAAATTTTAGCTTGAAAAAGTCGCGTAAACGCGCTTACGCTTCGTATATATGTGTATTATGTACAAATCCCGAGTGCCGTGAACCCATTTACGGTTTCGCCATTAGCAGCGTTTACACGCGCAGCGAAGCGCGTCGACTATATACATATATATACGCGCGCTTCGCACATACTGCTCTCTTCCGCTTTTAATTCACACTTTTCAGCGCGCGCGCACATTTATCTTTGTATCAGTGTACCAGGCTCCTAGGGCAGATGCATATATATATATATATGTGTGTGTGCGCAGTTGTGACCTGGAATGTACTGGCTTTGATTCGATTATATGGATGAATGTGGAGGTACTATAGCTTGAGTTTTGCGTGCATAGTGTTATATTATACGAGTGCAAATCGCTCGGGAGATTTGTTTAAGTGAATGTATATATATATACGATGATGAGGTTCCGCGAATTCATCAGTCGAGGTGCAGGGAATATTGAAGTGCAGGAAGTTTTAGATGGAGAATGTGCTGTGGAGTAAATGAGATCTGAAATTGCAGAGTACTTTAATCTGATGTATATGTGTGTGTGTAATGAAGTAATGAAGTTGTAGAGTTTTTGTGAAAATCGTTTGGTCAAATTTCAATTTACGCAGAGAAGCCTTTTTTGTGCTTAAATTTTATGAAATATATGTAATGTAGGTCAAAAAGAGGCGAACAATTTATCGATGCATTTGATACTCTTCGTTCGTAATAAAGTTTATTTTAAAATGAATTAAATTACATATATAAATGGTTTACATGTATTTTCTATTTATCAGTCTTATATGATACGTACCATTTTTACACCAACTTTAAACATTTGAGAAAACCTTCATCTACTCACATCTAAGTATCCTATCAAGACTTTTCCGTAATCTACACACTTCAATCGTATCCCAAACATATACAGGTATATACACACACACTTTACTTCTTACACCCTTCCGGCCAGTCGAACGAAACCGAACGAAAAGACGGTCTACTTCGTATATAGCCTCACACGTTCTCGTGCCATTCAAGACTTCCTGCTTAACTCCACACACACATATATATATACCTATATACAGTAAGGCGCGTCGTGCTCTCCTCTACATTCTCTCCTCTATCTCCCATCTCCTCACACGGCATACATATGCAAAGTGCGCCCGCGCTAAATTCGCCTTGCACACATATACAGAGCGAGAGCGCGGATGCGCCGGATTAGCTGCGCTCGCTCGCTCGTGGAATGCGACGTAAGTGTATATATACGCGACTGAAAAGAAGAGCCCCCCGTTATACTTTGGGAAGGGGCCTATATAGACCGAGTTTAGCAATAAAGCGGGGGCGTGCGTGCGAGTAAGAATGGAGAAGAGGAGAGAAGCCAAAGGTGTGTGTGTATATATACTAGTGGTAGTGTTATGCGCGGTCACGTGTGGAGGGGTGACTGTGAGTGTGGATATGGGGAGAGATTTTTTTCTTTTCGATTGTGCGTGGGATGGAGAATCGCGTGTAACGGTGGTATGGGATATAATAATATGAGGATCATTTGGATTGAGGTCCAAACGACGAATGGTGGAATATATTGGCTACGATTTTTCGTCGTTTGGATAAATTATAAGTAAGTGAGAAGTGGAAGTGACGTGTGGATAACGTTGTATCTTGAAACATTAAGAGGATTGATGTTTACGAGTGTATACGGTGGGTTTGCGCGCCTTGATGATGAGTAAAAAGATATGATTTTGACGTTGAGTTAACCGTGAAACATAGAAATCAAGAGCACTGATAAGGCATAATGTCTAGTGTAACTTTTATTATTTTCTGTAACTGTAATTGCGTCGAGTATATTTCTAGTGCTAAAAACTTTGACGTCTTGAGTACTTAGTTTCTTATTAGATCCGCTTACGTTAGAGTATTAATGTAATACGTTACTCACGATTTTTCTGGAGCAGTATATGTATCTTACTGTAATAGGATTAACGTCACTCACCTGAAAAATAAATAGATAAACTATGTTAAAAAATAAAAGAATTATTGATCTAAATATGTAAATTGTATTATAACAGTATCTTTTACATCGCCTAGAAGTAATTTTTTGAAGAAAATAAAAGAGTATAAAAGAGCAGGAAAGAGGTTTTCTCGCATCGCATAATAATGTAAAGTTCATGGGCCATTAAATAGCATCAAGGGAAGCTGAAACTTTCAGCGAAAACTTTTTCCTTTTTTTCCTACTTCTTCTTCCTCGTGGTACTCAATAATTTTCGTTGGCTAGTTTCTTTGTTGGTTAGAGAAATTTTTGTGAAAAATCAGAATAATGAAGTTTTCATTCAGCAAAAGAGGTTACAGTCAATGCTTCTGCATAATATGTACTTTGATATTAAGTACTTTTTAATTTAACTTTTCTTTTTTTTCATTCAAACTTTTAGATCTCGTCGGGACGCAGTTTTAATGAAAACTTTTACGTGTTCAGTGACCTTTTTATATAAAATCACTTTTATCCTACATTCATTCCATTATCATAGTATGTAAGTCCCTTGTCCCCTTATAAAAGATAATGATTAAATCAATATCTTGAATATCCTTTCAGAGCTTTTTTAAGCCCGTGATTAGTGGATTCAATAAAAGGCGTGAAAGCATGAAAAATGATTCGGTTGAGCCGCATAAGAAACGGAATAAAAAAGAATATAGGTTGGTAATTTCATTTTTAACGTATTAACGTACATAAAAATAATCAAGTAATAATATTATTATAGTACATTTATACTATCCGCGTCTAAGAGTATGTATCATCAAAGTAAAATTATGTTAAAATGCGCACAATCATCAGCTTCAACTTTCCGTTTCACGTGCAGTATTTGAAATTTAATTTTCAGTTTTAATTGTATTGCTATAGTCATTAAGCAACACATAAACTTTGTCATTTTAACATCCTTCTATATAATTTGTAAAGATCAAGTCAATTAACCGGAACCTCTGAAACCCAGCGCTCAAATAACTGTCAAATCAATAACATCCTAGCCGTAAGAGGAAGAAGTAAAAAAAAAAAAAACTTGCAAAAGCAATAAATTCGCAAATCCCAGGCACCGTCTCCTCTCTAACTTTCCCATCGGCCGTAATCCCGCGGCATCGTACGCGCGCGCGTATATAAAACGTCACTATCCGCCACACTGTCAGCCGCTAAAAGCCATCAAATAACCCCGAGAGCTCGTGCAATCTCGCGCAACCCTCGGTAGAAGACAAAGTCCGCTCAGCGAGCAATAAAGACCGCGATATAATCCAATAAAAGCCCGCGCGGATCGTAACGAGCGCGAAGAATCGAACGTTGCTGCGGCTGCTGCTGCTGCTGCTGTTGCAGAAGTTAAACGAAAAATCTCTATGGCACAGAGCGCGAAGCGAACGAACTTCTTAATTGGCGATCGCGCGCGAGCCGCGAGCGTTAATACAGTTATTCGCGTAGACGTAAAAAGCTCACCATCATTGATAGAAAGAGGCTGGAAAACGCGTCTTGGAGTAAAGTCGCGTGAGAGGATTTTTTTTTACAGCCTCGCGTGGTTGAGATGCGTGCAACGCACTATGAGATTACGTGAAAGTCGAAAGGATGAGCGGAGACGTGCGTGCGAGGTGATCTTTGCTACGAGGATGTGTGTTTTAAGTATGAAATGGAAGATGCGTTGGTGTTTATATATACATATATATGGCTGTGGTTTATGGGTCGGCACGAGAAATTTTATGTGTGGCTTTGACGCGGGAAAGTTCAATTACGAAAAGTGGATTGCGTGGATCATGTCCGTTTAAACGGTTTCTCTAGGCACTTTTTTGTGGGACAACGATTTGCAAAAATTATATATTGCGGATTGCTTTCTATAGCATTGATGGTGAAAAGTAATGTGGTAAATTCGTTGAATTGATTAGGACTTTGAGCAAGCGTAGACATCAAGTGGATTTTACATTAATGAAAGTGTTTTTCCTTAGGAATGTATATGGTACAGTGAGAGAAGAATTTATTTATAGTTAATATAATTAATAACAGTTAATAAAAAATAGTTGGTTTTGGGGAAATAAGGAAATTGTAAAGGTGAATACATTCACATTTGACTGAAATTCCAAAATATTACTATTAAGATGCGCATATTAATAGTTAATATGCTTAGTTAATAAGAGTTCACAAAGAGTAAATGTAAATAAATTTTCTGTTTATTTTTAATATATCTTCTTATTAACCATAAAAAAATTCTTCTATCAGTGTGGGGAGAAATAAAATTTACACTTGTGAGTTGAGTTGATATTCTTCGGTTAAAATGCTTTGCTGCGTACATTTTAACTTAACTTTTAACTTTTAATTTTAATTCTTTCTAAAATATTAGATTTCTATGTTAAATGCTAGTTTTTATATTAATTTTTATCCAGTCAATCACCAAATCAAATTTTTTTTCCTAAATCATAGAAAACATACAGTAATTGAAAGAGAAGCTAAATTTATCATTGACAGTAGTCGGTGGAATCCGAACTTGTTACCATCAATAATCCGCTTTCCGATAACAGTGATTAAAACTTTATACAAATAGCCCATTGATTAAATCTTTATGAAATAAAACACTCTTCAAAATATTAAAAAACTAATATTTCTCAAACCATCCATCATTTCCCTAAACGGCAAGTAGCTTTTTTCAAAATTCATTAAACTTTTCACAACCATACATATATCCATAATCTTCTATCAGCCAACATTGCACTGCACTCTCATTTACGATCAACTCCATCATAAAAAAAAAAAACATCAACATACGCCGACCGACGAGCCGCGTACTCTGCCTTATCGACATTACTCATCGCACGCCCTCAGTATAAAGCGCGGTGGGTGAAAGAGGCGACGAGATTCGTCGGCTCTCTAACAGATGTCCGGAGTTGCTACGAGCGTTGCGGTATATATACACAGCAGCAAGTCACGTGCATGCGCGCGCCGCTGCATCTCGTGCGTGGCAATGCACTCAACGCTGGTCTGGTCGTGCAATAATAAATACTATATGCACGTGAGAGTGAGAAGAGCGTTGACGTCCCGGCGCCGTGACCCCGCGTGTTCAAATCTAATTTGCGCGCGCGCGCGCGTTGCGTCTGTATTATGCACGAGATGTGTACAGTGTATATATGTATGTGTGTGGGTTGTGTAAGGGGAAGAGTGCAGGGAATGGGAAAACTGGTACCGTGGGTCTTAGCGAGTGTAAGAGGGTTTTGTTTTGACGTGGAGAAAGAGAACTGTAGGTGATGCGGGTATACGAGTGCAGATGGAAGGTAAGGTGCGTATATAGCGTGAGATTGGATGGGTGGTTGATTGTCTTCGGATTTGATTAAGTAGGAGTTTGATGGTACGATGGGTTCGTGATCCGTTCGTTATATTGATTGGACAATCTACTTGATTGCCATTGTTGTGAGTATCAAGTGATAGAAAAATTCAAATTTATAAAAATTTCTCATTTAAATAATTCTGCAGATTTTGTATATAAGGAAACATTAAAATAATGCTTGTAAATATTTCTTTGATATTACGTATGGTGAGGGTGATTTATTACAGGAAAAGACAGAGCAATCGCATCCCTCCTTGAAAAACTCGTACTCACGTCCTTAAAAATAACGCTGTTGCCCAATAAGAGTTATACGAATTGATTTATTATGTATAAAGGAAGGCATAAAGTACAATCACTTATTTACTACTTAGAGGAAACAAAGATCGTAATAGAGTAATGCATCGAGCATTCGAAACATCTTGCTTAACAGGAAACAATTTCAAAATATGAAAAACGATTCACCCAGCTACATTACCGCATCGTTATATGCACGCATTTGAAATCTCATAAAATTAACCGCCAAAAGATAAACCCGCAACTATACGGCGATAAATCCTGCGAAAACGACGTGCGTATAAAATACCAAGCGCTCGCAAAACTCGTGCAATCCAATAAACCACATCTCACTAAAAGACCCAACAGCGATTAATCCAATTCTAAGCAAATCTCACAGCGCGTCGAACAAGTCGTCGGCGGTATATATATACACACAACGCAAACCTAGTACTCGAGGCTAAATCATTTCCCGCATAATTGCCCCGACAACGTCGGCGTATAAGAACCCGAGCGATTTTCCGAGAGCGAAATATCCGCTCGCAGGGAGGAAATTGCGAAACGAAGTGAGCCGCCTTAAGCGCGCGTGCGCGCGAACACAGTCGTGAGTAAGTTCAACTTTGCGAAATTTCGGTATGTGTATGTATATAGGTGAGGGTTTGTGCGACGACAAAGACAATCCTTTTGGTGAATCTGCTTCTACACTATTAGCGTGTTATTACGGAATGGAAGATGTAAGGAAAGAAAAAATGGAATTTTTAAGAGCAGTATATACGCTAAACTACGGAAAGTGCGGGATTTATACATTGTTGCGCGTGGAATGCTATGGTGTTTGCGTGGGAATCGAGGTGTACGGTTTATTGCTTTGAGAAGCGAGCGAGCGTAGTTGTTAGTGATATAGAATTTTCGTTGTAAATGGAAAAAGTATTTTGTAAAATAATTTGGTAATTGTAATTTTTTGTTTTATCTTCCAAATGTTTTTATTTATATATAGTATGAGATGATGTTGGAAATGAGTGCATGGGGGTTATTTCATGTTTAATCTCTATATATTTTGTAATACAAAAGATTTTTTCAATAAATATATTCTGCAAAGTTAAAATCATATGTAATAATTATTTTTAACTCTTTATATAAAAATAAATTTTTTAATTACATTAAAAAACGTTTCGTATAATGTTATCACTCGTAATTTCAACTTAATAAATTTATCATATAAATGTAATTCAGAACCATTCGATCGTATAACATCCAGCAAAGCGACACTGTCACACACGTATTGGATTTTCATCTAAAATTAATGAAAAGTACATTTAGTTCCATCTCACTACACCTACGTCATCGAACATTTCTCGTTATCGTCCTCTACCCGATCGAAAGTGATACGGCGAACGGACACAAAAAAAAGAAAAAGAAACCCGTTCGCGCAGAGGATAAAAGACACGCGATGAGAGACCGAAATCGCGTGTACCTATATAACAAGAGTGAAATTTTAGCAAGCGAGAGAGAGAGAGACAGAACGAGTTATAGAGCGGCAATTTTTTGCTTTATCAATTCCCCGTCGTCCGACCCGAAATATAGACCCCATGCGGCGCGCGAGGATTATTTTATCGGATCGTTCGAGCGTTATAATTTTTTTTTTCCTTTTTCAGGCAATCAATTCGCTTTATTGTCGAGAATCACGTACGATGAAATATGCGCACGCGCGCATGTTTCTCTCTATATATATATATATACGCGGGGGAAAATTGATTTTTTATATACGAAGTTTTCGGAACTCGATAGCTCAAACTGGCCGGTGAAAGAATGAATGTATTAATTGGATTTGCGTTGTATTCTATATAGTTATTTGAATAGAGAAACCGTTTGGGGATTACTGTATCCGGATTATTTCAACGGCTTTTGCTTTTAAAATGTTCTCTAACTAAACTAATCTTTATTTTCAACGAAAAATTTTCCATATTTACGAGGTTTTGAAAAAGAGTATAGAACTTTTTTTTTATTGTTCGCAAATGGTTAGTTGGCAATACATCGATATATTGTTATATTCGTACAAAACGAAATAAAATTTCTAAACAATTCATTATTTTTTTTAATACTTCAAATCCTAACACAAATAACTTGAAAATAAAACGAATACGAAACTAAATAAACCCCGAATCAAATTTCAAATCTCTATACCCATCAAATCTTCTCACTACACAGAGCCATCACACGAGTACGTACATCATCAACTCACCCTCAATTCACACTGACCCTTACCCATCAGCTTTTACAAAAACAACGTACCCCTAATGAGATCGAAATACAACTAACTCTCACCCTCTCTCACCTTCTCTCTCTCTCTCTCTATCACATACACTCAACACCGACATCCGCACACATTGCAAACGCCACTTAGGGCTCACTTGTCGCTGTCGTCCAAACGCACGCACAGGCGAGCGACACACACACAATGCACGCTTTGTCGAACGAGTCGAGAGGGGGTCCCCCCGAAAGTAAGATTGAATGATCGCGCGCGCGCGCGCGCGCAAGTGACGAGCAAACATATATATACAAGCTGCATGGTGCAGCACACGTAGTATAGGGGTTGACTCGTTTTTCTTCGCTGCTGCTGCTGCAATGGCACCGCGTGTGTCATATGCCGCGTAGCGCGGGTATAACCAGGGAAAGAGAACGACGACACGGCTGCTACGCGGCAGTGCAGGAGGTGAATTATTGCGAATGACGGATCGGTTTGTATACACGTGAGCGTGGGGGTGGTGTGCAGTGATTTTGGACGTGGTGGTGGGAGTATGGATTGGATATTGGCTTTGACGAAATACGGTGTGGGGGTTGGCGTTTGCGAGGATGTAATAATTCTTTGATAAAGTGGTCGTTGGTAGAAGGTATTATGGTGTATGAGGGTAATGGATATTATGGTATCTTGGGATTAAAGTGGGATGATTATATTTTAAAATGTTTTTTTTTTATGAAAAAATAAAATATTTTTTAATGTATTGTACTAAAACATAGAGCAGATGGTGATTACATAGGAGCGGTTGAAAATTGCTTTTGTTTTAGGAAATGTAAATGTAGTTTTAAAAGGTATTTTTCATTAAGTGGAGTACGTTAAAAAAATGTAAGATGAAATAGAATTGAGTTCTTTTTTAGTAATAAAGTAGAAATGTTAAAAATACTTCAAATGTTTTATAACGAAAAAATTAAATTATATACTCTACGCAAATACGTTTTAGATTCCAACATATGATATACTCGTGTCGGTTATATAACTGGAGCAGTGAAACATTCGAGGAACGCTTACTTGTAGGAGAAATAAAAATATCGACGTAAAATGAGATATATATGTATATTCCTGGAGAAAAATAGAACAACAAGCAATAAATTTACTTCGCTAGTAATTTTGAGAATTTCACGGTAATATTAACTTCTTTCTCGGTGTTATCGAGCCAACCACTAATGGAATTCCCATGTATTAATCGCATTACCCAGAAAAATATAGATAGTATATAAGTAGATTACTATAAACGAGCGTAGAAACTAGCGAGACATAGAAATATAATTAATTAAGTTGTAACTGTAGTAAAAACTTCAATGGACGTTATTTTATGAATGTGTTATATAATAATCAACCATTATGACTCGTATATTCAAACCTTCATTTTCAACGATATATCTACCAATTCTCATTCAACAAATAGTACTCCTTAACAACGCAACCATGCCAAACTCACTCTCTCCCGCCATCAACTACACCCTTAAAGTAGCGTAAGTAGTTCGACAACCTCACGCGCTAAAAATATGCAAAAATGCCACACTCTTTTAACTCTGGCGCTAAAAAGGCAAGTATACGCAGATATATATATATATATATATATATATACATATATCGACGAGCAGCTTCAGCGTCGTCGCCGTCGTCGTCGTCGCGCCTCGTCTGCAATCGCGGCACGCTTCGCCGGTCATCGAGATTACCGGAGCAGCAGCTGCCGCGTCTACGTTGCCGCAGACGCCGCGAGTCAGCGAGGCGTCGCGGTACGTCACCCTCAAAGTGACGCGTTTTACTTTTTGCGCGATGCAGCAGCAGCATACAGCTCGTCTCTCCCCCGTTGAGCGCGTCCGTGCATCGATTTTACAGTGGTATAGCAGCGCGAGGCCGGTTGATCGTGTTGGTTTTATGTAAAGATTGCATTATTATTTTTTTTTTATCGGAGTGTGGTGGGTTATTATGTGGATGGGGGTTTATTAATGTGGGGGTGGGGAGGAAAGTGGAGAGGTTTCTACTAAAGAGAGAGAAAGAGGAAACTTTGTCTGTGGGTGGATAAATTATGGAAAGTCGAGTTGAAATTTCTCTATAGAAATTTTGGGGCTAATTCTGTAGATGTCATGATAAAGGTTTCTAAATATAATCTTGATCAATGTATGGATGTTCATTGATTTGTAAATTCAATTTTGCCTTAACAAGGTTGGTTGCTTCGCTGTTATCAAGTTACGTCACTCGCCTGTCTGTGTATTTATAGACGTTATATAAGTTATCCAATGGATTTAAAATGTTATTAAAATGATGATTTCGAAGTATATTTCTTCGTCTCGTATTCGCATAAAAATAGAAAACTCTTGTAACATATTCTTCTCATCTACGTCCTTTAATAAAATGAAAAATGATATACCTATAATTCATCTCCCATAACGTTTCAGAGTATCAAACACCACACAATGTATTATACAACAAAGCCTTCTAGAAATTAGAAAAGCACTTTCGCACCAAAAGCAGATTAAAAGCAACAAACTTCCTCTTTCTCTCTCTCTCTCTCTATCTCTTGAAAAAAATATGGAAACCCTACACGCGCACGCTTGCTTTTTAATAATCGAGATCGTTGCTCTCTCCATTCTCTTACTCTCGTCGCGTGAAAATTCTAACCGGGTCTCGCTTTTCAAGACACCCCGCGGGGTATTAAAACGTCAGATCGCGCGCGCTATACGAGGGAGAGAGAGAGAAGTTGATGTTGCTGCTGCTGCTGCTACCGGCCTTTTAATGAGATCCGCGTGACACTCTATACACGTGCGCGGTCTCTCGTTACTTACCCTTCTCGCAACCCTCGTGAGTGCGTCAGTGTGTATGGAGTGTGTATGGTATGGACATTTGTAGATGGAAAGAGTGCGGTACTCGTGTATGCGAGAACGAAAATCTGAATTATGGTATAGGTATTATGATATAACATGAGAGAACGATGCGTATATATATATGAAGATATTTTAGTTTGAAATATTTGACAAAGATATTGTTTGGGCGATTCGTTTCTTGAAAAAGGAGGGATATCCAATTCGTTTGAGCTTAATTCATTATGTTATTATACTGTTGATATGTCTATGGTTTATTGTAAAGTACAACTAATAACAAATCCAACGTCTATAAAAGTAAAAAAATGGAATTGTAAATAAAAGGATTAGACTCAGAATTTGGATTTGGCTGATTATAAAAAAATATTATTTAACTTGTACATATTGTGTCCATGTAATTAATCTGGAGACCTTGGACAAACATACCTGTTTATATATTTATATACACAGCGACAAGTTAACGTAAAAATATTTACCCAAAATCCCGAACAATATTTATAGAAAACCACAATTCTCATCATAAATGTACAATCACAGCTTCCCCCCATTGCTGCACCATACACCCATACACTAC
Organism: Torymus tubicola; assembly: GCA_035583055.1. NCBI lineage: Eukaryota > Metazoa > Arthropoda > Insecta > Hymenoptera > Torymidae > Torymus > Torymus tubicola. The sequence continues at coordinate 20,443 of JAWWEQ010051641.1, read as the reverse complement.
TGATATTCAAAAACACATACACATACACACCCACACGCACATGTCACACGGGCGCTTTCCCATCTCTCACCCTCTCCTCTCCCCTTTCATATTTGCAGTTCGGCTGGAACCCGACACCCTTTTCCCCGAATCGACCAAATGGAAGCACGCAGATGGTATATAGCAACGAAAGCGAAGCGCAGAGCAGTATAGTCAGGGGCGACTGGCTCGACTGTTCCGTGCGTGCACACGTCGGGCGTTTTTCTTTTGTGCAACGCGTATACATACGCGTCGGGAAAATTGGAGAATTCGCGTATGTATACATATACACGAGAGACGAGAACGAGGAGGAGAGAGAGTCGTGAGCGCACATAAAAGGCAGAGATGCATGCATAATGCGCGCGTACGAGCAATCTTGTTTTGAGGGAATTTAACGTTTATAACACGCGAGAGAGGAGTGCATCGCGTGCGTATATATATAGTACCACCGCGTATCACTTTAATAATGGTTTATTCATGCGGAGTTCGTTCGCGCGTGCGCGTTCAGCGGGATGAATTGCGATAAAAAGTAATAGAGTGCATGATTAACGGTTAGTCGCTGGGGCTGATGTTGCTGCTGCTGCTGTTTTGGTTCGTTTTCGTTGTTTTCGTCGCGGTCGCTTGAATATAAAGAAATACACGCGCGGCCGCACGGTTATATACTTTAAAAGATGTGTGAGGTCGCTGGATATGAATGAGATATATGAATAAGAGAAGAACAGATGCGCGAAAAGCTTTTTTATACACAAATCTTTGTTCGCCAAAAATTTAATATTTTATGCGTATGTATAGAGAAATGTTTTTTATGTTAAACAAGTCAGCATTTTAGGCATATAATAATATGTTTTTAGTAGACAGTTAAAATTGTTTTTAAATGAACATAAAAGCTGACTCTTTGTTATAAAATACCACGATAATTATTATAAATAAAATTTGAAACCATGAAAACATCTAATTCAAATATAATATCTAGCGTGAATAAATATAACTTTGTTCTTGAAAACGTTTAATTAAAATTAAATGTAACCGTCATACCTATACTCTTAAATAAAACACTCGACTCTCCAACTTTCTACTTACCGCGCGCGTAATATCCGGACGCCAAAAACTTTTCTACCCCACTCGCGCGAACAACGTGTACACGACATTTAGATCTAGAGACTTTTCGTTTTCACATAAATCACGAGATTCGCCCAACTTTCTCCCTCCCTCTAAAAAGCTTGCGCACCTCTCTGCATCCTCTTGAAAGCACGTATGTATGTATATACACACAAATCCACACAAGTTACCAAAGTAATCGTAATTTCCTCGAGCGCTTTGCAGGTTTACTCTTTAGTACGTGCGTGAAAAGGATCAGTTTCATTTTGCGCGCTCGCTTATGCTTATATCATATATATAAAAAGCAGCTAAATTCCTTTGCACAACCGACCTTTTAGCCCTATGATATTGACGCGCATGTTTGCGAAAGCCCTAAGGCTTCGTGCTTTAGCTCGCTATAGCAACGTTTGAGGAGTAAGGAAGGAGAGCTCGGCGATCCTGAAAGCTCGTGATCTTGGAAAGCGTAGCTTTCTTATACTTTTTTTTTATAGTGTTTGTATTGGTAATCATCTGAATGTAACGGGGAGTGTAGGTATATAAAAAGTTAAAATAAAACTTGTAAGGTATAGGTGAAATGGCTTTGGCATCTTGCTTTAAATACAGCGTAGTTTGATCTTATCGATTTATTTCATGTTTTGTAAAATTGTTTTTATATGGGAAGTATAACCGATTTCAGTTAATACTCATATAGTCATATTTGATGTAGACTATTTATCAAAAGTTTGTAGGTGATGCGAGTTAATTAATTAAACGATTGAAGAATTTGCAAAAATAAATAATTTCAAAATTTATACATAATGTAATAAAACCTACCCCTAATAACTGTCAACTATAAAAATGCATATAAAACACTTCCAAATTATATCATAAAACTGACAAATTAATTTTCATCACTTTTAGTTTCGCACGTATATGTACATCAATCTTCGATTCCATATACGTAATTCGTCATTCACACGTGTGCACATAGTGTGCATATACATATATATAGGTATCATGAATCACAATTTGAATTCACTTCAGTGCTACACTTCACTCGCTCGCTCCTCCTTACGTCCATTAGATGCCACGCGTTAAAGTGCCTTTGCGGGAGGGATCGTTAATGCTCGCAGGCTCCTCTACGCGTACACGCCAAAGTGAAAAAGCTTCGAGCTGCGCGCACGAATCGTAAATCGAGAGAGAGAGAGAGAGAGAGAGCAAGCGAGAGAAAGAGAGAGAAAAGTTTTTCCACTGTAAAATTTAATGGGTTTACTCGGAGTCGTAGAAGGAGAGATTACAAATTGGATAACGATCTTCGGCTTACACATATATATATACACTAAAGTTCTACGATTTTACGAGTTTGTAAACGTCGATTTGCACTTGAGTGTATGGTATATATATACACACGTACATTGAGTATTAGATCGTAGTCGTCGTCGTCGTCGTCGGGAGACGGAAGTTTTTGTTTGCGCGATTGATTGTGCAGTTGCGAACGCGTGCGATAAAGGACTATGTTGGTTCTTGGGGAGGAGGCAATTTCGTTATGTTGAAAGTAGATCGCTCGCGCCGCGAATGGTGCGCTTGCAAGAGAACGCAACGAGTATAGTAGCGCGAGAGTATAAATGCCGTTATCGATGTCGTTCGTCGTAATTGAGTCATTACACTTCAGGATTTTCTCGGTTAATTGGCGAACGAATATTTTTGCGCCGATTGCGTTATTATTGTTCGGTTTAATTTCTCAGCAGTCGAAGCGGAGATATTTTTTAATTAGGCTCGTCGTTTAAAAGCTCTCTTCTGAGAAACCGTCGAGTGTTTGCACAAGAAAGTTTATGAAGACTCGTTGTAGTCTAATAATGTCTGGTATGAGTATCAATTAGATTTAGATTTATGTCTGAATATTGGTTTAAGCTGTACAATAGCAAGAAATTAATGTAGTAAGAAGTTGGAACATTTTACGATATTTTGGGTACCGTGTGACTTATTTAATGTTTTACTGTGTCAATTAAAGTACACTACTGTCAATTTTAACTTCCGGAGACTTGAGAACTCCATCCACAGGGGAACTGAGGTAAGAGATAAATTTTACGTTAAGTTTTTCGTCAGGACAATCGGTGGATTTTCAAGAGTTTCCAAGGAAATAAAAACTGTGAAACAGAGAATAAACTTTTGACGTTATTATAAATAAACCTATACAAAACAGCTGTAAACATTAGATCAGTGTAAAAAATCAGAAATAAAAAATGATCATAATTTTACATTTGTACTCCAAGTTGCAATATGAAATATCACTTCTATATTACACATTACATAATAAAAATCTGAACATACCAATTGTAATTAAAAGCCGAACGACATCCGTGAAAGAATTCATCACCCTCGCTATATATACCGACACGTCGCTTTTCGAAATCAATATACCAGCGGCTTCCAAAAATGCATAAATTAGACATAAATATCCACGTTTTACGGTATGCGCCATGCACTCGCGGGTGCAATTCAAAACGCCGCCGTAAAAAAAAAAAAATACCGAAACCCGCGCTCACCGCATTTAATTTTCCGCACGCACGTCCAATTATTATGGAAATCACGCCGTAGGCCTCGCATCGCGAGCGCACTGAAGGGCAGCCCAATGGAATAACGTATAAAATAACAATGAAACGAGACGAGTATAAGGGGTAGGGATAAATAACGCGAGGCGCCAATTAATCAATCGGTAAAAACGGACGTATACGCGCGGCCGGAAGTATGCGGGAAAGAAAGAAAAAAGCCTGATCGACGTAATGGCAATGCCGGATGTCGGGGCGACGAGCGTGCAAAAAGAGTGCGGGCGATAAATATTTACGCGCTGAGTGAGGAACGTTTAGTCGTACGGTGAGAGGAAGAAGTCGTTCGGTAATGATGAAAAAAAAAAAATTGCATTGTTTTCCAAGGTGATTTTTATTATATTATACGAGTGTAAATAGTTCTTAGAAATACATGTGCGTTGGTATCGTAAGGTGAGTAAACTCGGCCGACTATTCAAAGTGATGGAAAAAAAAAATTTTATTTCACACTCTGCATAATAAGCTTTATACACATTCAGACCCGGACACTAAAACTTTTCTCTCATCTCCCGTACACCTAGCCCTTTTACTTTTTTTTTCTTCCATAAAAAAAAAAAGAAATCCCCGCATCACCGTATATATATATATATATATATACCAACGAAATCGGTCTCTCGCAGGCGTCTAAGCCGCGCATCTACCCGCAGCAGCAGCAGCAGCAGTAGCTTCTGTACGCGAACCTCGGCTTTATCAGCCTGTGAGCACAGTGAAAGAGAAGAAAAGAGGGGCAGAGAAGTGTTTTCATGCCCGGTCGACCGAGAGAACGCGCGCGCGCGCGCGCCTCTGCCTATCTCCGCGTCGTTCGTTCTCTTGCTTCCTTTCCATATTACCGGCTGTAATCTGTGCGTGCGTGTGTGTATGGCGGTCGGGGTAAAGGCCGCATAACGATCTTGTGTAGCCGGGAGGCACTATACGAAGCGATGGTTTTAACCGGTGACGGCGCTGTCGCTATATATATGTTGCGTTGTTGATTATTGCGGAAGAAGTGACGGGTGTAGTTGCGGAAGGTTGGAGTTTGCGAAAAGATGCGAGGTTAATTTTTGGTGGTTTAGTTTGGTCATGGGTTTCGAGGTTAACGCACGATTTGATATAGAGGAAGGGTGGGGTATGATGAATATTTTAGAAAAATTCAATAAGAAATGTATGGAAGGTAGACATGAGATTTTTAATAAATTTCATATAAAATGTTGTATATGAATGAAATATCGTTTATTCGAAATGCTTCGAAATAATGTTACGACTCGTATGTTTGTTATTTCTATTTTCCTTTTGCGCACACATCACAATAACATAACGCATCCGCAAGCACGAACTATTTCATAACGCTAAAGCATGTTCCATTCATATACCTCCACTCGTAAAGACAGACAAAATTGCTCATAATACCCATACAAAACTCTAATACGGCACCGGCATATCGTAATCTCCTCCCGCCACACACATACACTACCCCTGCGAAATCCTTTAAAGCGGAATCACGGATTACCTCTCGAATGAGCCGCTCGAAAAAGCAGCCAGCGCGCATGCATATACAGTATACGTACCACGGCACCTGTGCGCATATCCGGCGTGCGATAAGCGTTCGTTCACTTGTTCGCTCGCGAGTCTCGGGAATAATGAAATGGTCGTTAGGAGCGCGTTAGCACCGAACCGGACGAAGTCCAGTCGTAAATTTCTACGGGAAGGTCTAAATGGTTAGGCGATGGCGCGACGAATCTTAGAATCGGCGCGCATGGTGGAAATAGTTTTACGCCCTAAAATGGTCGAGGGAATAGACGCGTGTGTATGTAGGAAGGGGGAGAAAAATTTGAGAACGGACGAAGAAAATTAGGGGACGGTTGAGATAATAGGGAAAATTTTGGGTACAGACTGGACCGAAGGGGACAGGAGACTGTATCGCGTATATATATATGATGAGGGAGGAAATAAATTAACCATGGGAAATGATAAGGGTGGAAAAGTTTTTTTTCTTTCCCCTCTATCGTCGTATCAGGAAAAAAGGGGGTTTATTGCCGGGTAGGATTACAGCAATGAAAATGCGGAAATTAATTTGTGCCCGGAGGGGTTTAATTTATGGGGTTCGGATTGAGGGTTGGGAACAATTTTTCGAATTATTATAACCATCCGTGCAATGAGTTCCGGTATATTATATATAAAGTTATTATCATTTTGGACAAATAATTTGTATGGCAAAGAAAAATATATAAAATGTTACAAATGTCGTTTATACTTTACCAAAATAGATACAAAAACGGAATCATAGCCAAGCTTACCTGTAACATAAATAAATTATCTTTATGAAATTCATTATTTTTATATGAAAAAATAAATATTCTTTTTTTAAGTAAACATATAATTTATTTTCTTATAGAAATGAAAAATCATAAAATGTTCCATTCTCGTCCAGCCTCTGAAATTATAAATGTAAAGTTTAGATATTTCAAAATACCTCGTCTAAGAGCAACAATAACATCCATAAATGAAATAATAAAAAAAAATTAATAACTTAAATTAATTGTCAGTACACCATATTACATAATCTTCTTACTCCCACCTACATGAAATTGAAACCCAAATTTCCTACCCTCATAAACTATACCTTCCCTCTTTTTTTTACAACCATCCTGCCGCACTACGCGAACCTCCTCCTACCCACGTGGCAGCCGAAAATTTCGCCGGGAGTATACGAGAGAGAGAGAGAGAGAGCAAGTCCTTATCGACTCGGCGGCCTCTACACCCACTCACCCCTCGTACGTATACGTATGCTAGCTAGCTGCTGCTGCGGCAAAAGGGTCGCGATTTATCGTCGCCGCGTCCCGACGCCGGCCGGCGGACTTTATCGCGGCGGGTCACGCGGATAAGGCCGCCACTACCACCACTACTGCCGCCGCCGCCGGCGGAGACACCCACGCAATCAATGATGATCCTCGCGGCGTTAGGTTCGGTAAACACGGAAGACCGCAGATGTAAATGGCTGCGGCAACGCTGGCAGTGTCGCATGTGTATATATATATATATATACGTATGTATATAAAACTGAGATTTATTCGGTTCCGCGGTTCTGTATAACGGCGCTTAGTTTCGCGTGAGCTCAAAGACGCATATACAGTTGGATGAGGATGGATGGATGGATGCGCGAGCGTTTTGTGCGGAATTCCGAGTTTTTGGCGGCGTTTGAGTGGTAAAATTTGTCGTTCTTGAAGCGAAAGGGGAAGTACAATGGGTTGAGATGTATTTTGATTTTATTTGTGTGTTGGTATAGGGACTGAGATATACTCGTTTCCGACATGCAATATATTATCAAAAAATTACTGAGAATGATAATTATAAAATCTCTTATATTTATATAAACTAAACTTACAACATTAATTGTACATTTATCATAAAACATAAGTCATACTTAAAATGCAACAATACTATTCTTGATTTTAATGCTATAAAAATAATATTTTATTACTAATGAACATTGCAAGCAAACGAAAATACACGCGTATACATCTTTATTGCGGAGACAGACGAAAACTTTGCCAACGCAAACACCGCGTGGGTTATAAAGTCAACGCGATAAATTTTCCAACGGTCCATTTAATATCAATAACCTCACGAATGTGCGAACGCCCTATAGAAGCGATCTTTTTTTTTCACTCCAGAAAGGGGGACCGAGCGAGGGACAATTTTTTTTTTTTACGTTAAACCCGGCTGACACGGGTATATATGCATTTGGCTTATGTGGAGGTATGAGGGAGGACGGGAGGTCGGTTGTTTAGCTAAAGAATGTAGGCGTCATTCCACGTTGACTTTATAATCAAGTAGGTCAGAAGGCTTGAAATTTATGAAGTAAGTTTTGATGAGACACCTTGTCGTATCAGGAGATTGCGTGCTTTTTACCGAAAATTTTTATAGGTATTTTGCTTTTATGCTCATCGCTGATTTGCAATATACACAGTGACGATCTTGAAAAGATATTATTTTTCTATTGTTATTATACAGTGCGTAGAAATATTACGTTATATTAAAAAAAATTACATAGAAATTTTTAAGTTAAGAAAAAAAAATTTTAGTAAAGTCGCTTACAAGAGTATAGTAATATCAATCGTAATATAATGAACACATTCATATAAAACATAATTGAACTTTATGATTTTGACTTGTAATATTATATTATACATATCAACATTAATTATGCGAGTGTAATAATGAAAATAACAGTTTAATTTATATTGCATGACAACCATATTTGAATATTACAAAATTATAATTAAAAATCTTTTATGTACATTTACTTTACGTCCTGCATCCAGTGTTCAATAATTAGAATTTACTCAAATACCATGTATATTGTAGTTTTGCAAATCATATAAAGTACAGCTCCGAAATTAATTCTTGAGTGTCTATTAATATATTATTATCATCTGCTTACGCCCTGTAAAGTGAAAGTCATAAGTGTATGACTCAGCACATTTACAAAATCCATTTTGATTCCTAACATGTTGATGATCGACAACATTTGTCTATTAAAAAAAAAAAGTAAATGAAACTTTCAAAAACACTTTTTCAATCGTTCAAAGCTATAGTTATAACAGCCTATAATTATTTCATTCGACACTAATCCATTTGACATAAAAATTTACGAGCTCTCCACATACAAAAAAGAACCAGACAATAACCACTTCAATCACCCTAAATTAACATCTCACTCGCGATCACAAGACGGCCCATTCACCGCTACGGCCTCGCATATATGCTCGCACAAAGAAACTGCGTACCCCTCTGCGCAAAAAATCCATGAATCACACTGCCATAAATTAAATAAAGCCATCAGAGGCTGCTGGACTGCGTAAAAATCGCGCGACGAAAAAGCGTATGTATATATATATATATATATATATATATGCACGATATGACGATGTATATGTGCCTCGTGTACGAGGATAGCACTGAATAAAGGGGCACCTTCATAGTGCTCATACACGCGCGAGTTTATAAATTTTTCAGCGAGCTCGCATACAAGACGCGTCTCTGTCTGTGCGCGAAAGACGCGCGGCTTTAATGCAATTCGTCGGGCCGATGGAAATGGCGTTCATGTTTGCCTGCTGCCGCGTCTTCATATTGTGTTCGAGAGAGTGAAAGATGAGGGAACGTATAGAGGAAGGAAGGAAAAATGAAATTTTAATGAAATTTCGCTGTATAATCTCAGAGATGACATAGTTTCTACGCTAATTTGCGAGCTGAAGTATATTATTTTTTGGAGGAAGAAAACGACGACGTTGTATAGTCCTTGAGTTAGTTGGCTTGCTATAGTTTACTTTTGTGCTTTTTGTGAATCACAAAAATGCCTGTCGAATGTACATACGAAAATAAGAGACGCAGGGTATATATATACAGATGAGTTTATTCAAACAAGAGACAGTATTTTCATTGTTTGTTGATGGAAAATATTTATAAACCAACGACCTCGTGTTGTGCTCGTATATGTATCTTTTATTTAAATAACAAAATATCTGGAAAGTTATTAACTAAAGCTTATTCAAACCACGTGCCCAATACATTCAATATAATAATCATTTATATTTATCAATAAAAATAATTACAAAAATACTTCATTAATTTTCCACTCTACGGCTAAAAAATTACCTTTCCACGCCTACAAACGTTCACCTCTTGTTTTTCCACCTTTTGCCTCGAAAAAAAACTGCGAAAAAAAAATCATCACTACTCCCCCCTGCACGCGCGTTGCTCACGCACTGCGGCGAGCGCGAACAAAAAAGCCGTCGCGGCGGTGGCGGCGGCGCGCCTAAAAGAACCAGCGTAAAAGCGCACGCATCAGCGCAGGGGAAAATTTTTCGTCGAACCGAAAAGCGCGCGCACGCACCCCCGCGGCAATAACGCACGCGGCAGATTCGCTCTGAATATAAAAGCGCAGAGAGAGAAAAAAAAGAGCGTAGTGTAGTAGGAGAGAATGGGTGAGAGGGAGGGGAGAAGAGGCAAAGGCCTAAGAGATTTTTCGCTGCAGTGAGAGGGAAGAGGAGGTAGAAACGTACTACGCGCTTTTCACGCCTCTTTTTTTCCCTGAGGATACGAGATTCGTGAATTAAGCGGTAGGTAGACGAAGCTGAGAAGTGCGGAGAGAGAAAGGGAGGCTGGTGGCCGTGTAATGGTTTATTTAAAATGGAGTGAAAGTTTTTTTTTCCTGGATTTCTTTTTTTCGAAATAATATAGGTTGATGAGGGATTTTTATACATTATGTTGAAAGATGAAATTATAAGAATAAATGAATAGGGTTGACACTTTGAAAATTTTTTCTTAATTAAATGGTTGATATTAGAAATCGTCTAAAATAAAATGAAACAATAATGACAACACTTTTTTTATTAATATATGAATTTCGTGTACTGTTGTTTTTACGTGAAAATTTTTTTGATATGAATGTTTAATCGATCTTTTTATACCGTTGAAACATTTGTTATATATATCTTCCATAAGAAATAACGTTTAAAAATAATCAAGGCAGTTTAGAGACCTAAAATGAAAGCAGGTCAGATACTAAAAATAATAAATAAATATACGCACGGGCCTTTATAACTTTTAGTCATGTGTAAATCATATTCTCGTTCGCCAACTGCACAACAAAATAAACCTTAAATAACTTCAAAGGCAATTAAGCGTACACATGCTTTATTAAATAATTAGAGCATGTATAGTATTTCAAATAAAAACGAAATTAATATAATATTTATTAAATAAAGGCAGTAACGCAATAATCATTTTTCACGGTGCATTAGGAGAAAGAGTGTAAATTTTGTCAGACACGAAGAAATTTTCAAATTAAATTATTTTGAGTCCTTTTTTGTGTAAGAGAATTCAAATATTTACTGTCCTGACAGAAAACTCTGAACTATAAAAAATACACGAACGTCCTGTTTTTAATACACGTCTTCACGGAGTAATTTAGATAGCTGCAGAATTCTTCTAAAACTGGTGGGTACTTGGGTAAATTTTCGCAAATTACACCTCGTCCCCTCATCATATACAAAGTCGCGAAGCGCTATAACGTTACACTGCAGTCCTCTCAAATTGCCATAGAGCAGGTACATAATGACCAGTAATATTGTACAATTAAAAGTAATGTCACAAAAACTGAAAGTCAATAGCTACAATTAAATGCGTTCTTTATTTTTATACTAATTAAACTTGACATTGAACATTAAATGCATACCGATTATCTATTGGATGGTATGTATACAAATTATACTGACGCATTTAATAATACTTTTAATAATACTTAACATAGCTAAAAATATCTTACATTAATGAAAAAATATTGTCTAACAACAACACTGATAGTACTGATTATTTTAAGAAATTAATTAATTACATCTTAATCATTGATCTTTATACAAAACTATAATGATTATATGATATCTAGAGATGTGACGATACTCAAGTATAGATGTATGCTAAATACACATACACTACTTACGCATAGTATCTTCAAAATTAGCCAGCTACATATTTAAGTACAAACTCGCCACGACAACTGCCAGATAACGAAAAATAATTAAGCCCATGTCTCACGCGGCACTCCTACCTTCGCCATCCTCCTTATACCCTTTTCTCTCTCTTCTGAGCGCATTTCTCCTCCTACATTATGCAGCACGACCAAGAAACTTTATGGTGGTAGCAGCAGGCCCTTTCCTTTGTACTCAGCTGCCACATGAATCAAGACGGCAGCGTGTGCACGCGTGCAAAACAATATAAAATATAACTGCGACGCTCGGACTAGTTCGGAATCTCGGCCAAGAATGTGTGTGTGTGTGTGTTATGTTGTGAGCGAATTTTCGAAATGTGTCTCGCAGAGACACACGTCGTGGGTGACAGATGGAGACGCCGATGGAAATAGAATAAAAGGTAGATGATGGCGGTGGTGCTCGCGGTGTTGGTTTTAGGGTTACGAGGATAGCAGGGGTGTAAAATTTTGTGACGGTTGTGATTTTTTTTTTTTTTTTTTTAGAGAGCGTAAGAGAGATGTATGTACCTCGGGTGGGTTTACGGTATGATAACGTCGTCACGTTTCGAGTTTATGGTTTTTCTGCAGGAGATGGAGAAACTTTGCATTAGACGGATCTGGGAGTCGTGAATTTTAGTTGGGAGTGTAAAAATAAAAATATTATATTATTATATGTTTATGGTGTAAAAAGTATATAAAAAGTTTAGTAGATCTTAAAGTGACCGAAGGTATCAAGTTGATTATATAAAAATAGTTATATATTTTTAATATCTCTTCTTAAGGGATATACAATAGCTTTAAAAATATATAAAGTATTTTTAAATAAGAAAGATATGGATGTTCCTCAGCATTTCATTTTTATTATATATTATTTTAATAATAAACTTTTTAAAAGATAAAAATACTTTAGTAAATATCGTTCTCTATTTTTGTGGAAATATTTCTTTTTGCGTCTGATATGGAGAGGAAATCATTCTCTGTAGAAATCTCCCCTAACGCACTCCAATCGAATTAGTCAAGGTTCAGTTCGCGCAATTAATCAGTATACTCTCAAGTTTCAAATGGAAAAGAAGAGCATAGTAGTCGGAGGTTTCCAAGATTATTCAGTACGTCATTTCATTCGACATTTTTTATTTTTATTTTAAATTGTCAATCTATAGGATACAAATAAGTTCAATGTTTAATTATGCTTCATCGTAGATAAAGCTTTGTATTGATGAAAAAAGACACGTATATTTTCGATAATATTCTTTATTTTTATATAATAAGTTCTATTGCGAATGTTTCTAAACAAAGTTCGGTGTTATGTTACTTAGCATAAGTAGAAGCAGGTCAAAATTCTCTTTAGTAGAAATAATGGTACTTATTACTTTGGTAAATATTTAGATAATGTTGAAATTTTAGTTTTAATATATATACCTCAATGAAATTCAAATAATAGAATTTAAATACCTAATCTAATAGTTGAAATTTATCTCTATTTTAGTTATTTTATATAACAGTTTTGTTGAGAATATTTATAAACGAATTGTTGGCGTGACAGAATTACTTAATTATGCTATTGAAAATTAACAAAAAGAATTATTGTACTCATTTGATGAAGCAGCGAGTTAATAAACCGACAGTGGCTTTTTATTTGTAGTAAAACATAGTTAGCTAAACAATTAATAAAGTCTATAAGCATCAAAATTTAATTTAAAGTACTTGAGCTTAAATGATAAATTTATAAATCTCTGTTGATCTCATCTCAAGATGAATAATTCAGCTCTATTTTAAAACAAAGTCCCATAATTCTCGCGCCGACTGCTGCAGCTGTCGTTCATTTAACATTCGAGAAAAAGACGTTATAAGAAGAAAGAGCGAAAAGCAGAACTGAGCAAGAAGGAAAAAGCAGTGAATTACTTTTCGCGAAGAGATTTTCATTATTTAAGTTACTTCGATCAATAAAACATTCGAGCAAAAGTGTTATAAGGGACTTAAAATGCGTAATAAAAATGCAAATTATATCTCTCAGTATTATATTTAAAATTTATAGCATAATAAAACGAGCTTTAATTTGCACGTGTTGCTTAAATCACGAAGATTTACTTGCCTACATTGGACATATTTCTGTACTTTCGAGACCTCATTATTTGTAATTGATTTTTCAATGAACAACATGTTGACAAAATAAAAATCCACTAGTTAAATATTTGTATTATCATATAATTTTTATGACGTTTATTAATAGTCAATAAATATCAAGTGTCATGCAATTTTCAAATTTGTTTCATTCTCATACCTAACTTTTACTTAGAAACACATACAATTCATACACTAAAGTTTGCCGATTAATCGGCTTATATTTCCATAAATACCTTGCGACAATTTTCTCGATCCCATGATTAATTTCACCATAATAAACTATCCAAATCGCACCTCTTCACTCCATCTAACTCCACACACAAAAAAAAAGCTATATAATTCACCAACCGATTGCACCACCCGTCTCAGTATTAGCAGTAGCACAACCTCACTCCTCCGCTCACAGACATGATTCTGTACAAAAGGCAAAACGGAATCGGCCGCGAAATCGAATCAGGTGCTCGCGCGGCGAGTCTAGTCAGTCTCTACCCTTCCGCACCGCAGCTAGTCGCGCACTAGCTACTACTACTCTGTGTACACGTGTGTATGGGAAAACTCGCGCAGGGCGTCATCGTGGTGTACAGACTAGCCTCGCACGTATATCGGATGTCATCGACTGCGAGAGCGTCTATATACACGTATATATATATCGGAATCCGATCGGAACTGTAGTATATACGTACACTGTGCACCGGTTCGCGTCGATCTTTATAACACGATTGATTCGTGTCGCGGTGGTGTAGTGGTAGTGTGTTGCAAACGCGTGCAGGATATTGTGTTTCTTTTACGCGCGGTTATCGATGGTTCTTTTTGGAATATTTGCTGAAAGGTGCGGGGATTTTGCGCATTTGATCGAGGAAAATGGAGCGTGATGATTGATTATCGTTTCGGTGGTCAAATGTATTCGGGATTGCGGTGTTTTGTGCAGGAAAATAATATGGAGGAAAGTTAATCATGTGAAGCCATTTATTTTCAGCGTAACGAAAGTGACTTTAATTTGAATTTTGATAAAAGAATATATATTACAGCTGGTAAATTTTAAAACTTATCGAAGTACAATTGTATCCGGAAAATAGGAAATTATTTTTTTTAAATATATCTTAGTGAATGAAATAAATATAATATACCAGCGTCATATCAAAATCAACATTTGAAATAATGATTATCTGAAGCGTAAGTAAAAGTGAAAAGTAAGACAATTGTACCCTACTAATCGCACCAATCATACTACTAAACGTATAACACTTGATCCAAGCAGTAAAAAACCCCTTCATCATTGAAACTATCCTAAATAATGCATCCAACATCCCGTGAAAAGCAAAGATTAAACGAGCACCGAATTGCCCAAGCAGCCGGGAAAAGATTCGGAAATGGAATAGCGACAGCGCGGAATGCAAGAATCAAATTTTCGTGGAAAGCTTCGCGCGTTCTCTCACTTGCTCTCTATTCCGTTCTCTTGCTTGCTCGCAGCTTCCCTTTGAATTTACAATGCCCGCAGGAATTCGAGTCGTGCGCGCAAGTTTGAGGAAGGACCGGTAGGGTGAGAGAGAGAGAGAGACCGGCCGAAAGAACAAATGAATACGCAATGGACACCGTGGGAAATTGCAAAGCCTTGGTTCTCTCTCTCTCTCTCTCTCACACACACACTGTGCGCGTTAGCTCTGTGTAAACCGGACCGAGCTTTTGGACTGACGTCAGTGCGCGTTCGCGGGATAAGTCTTCGCACAGCGGTAGGTAACCGTGTTTGCCTTTATCCGTGAATTTTTTGCGCCTTGAGCTGCTACGCTCGTAGCGGGCCATTGTGCTCGGCGTTACGGGGCTATATAGTGTATTTGAAAGTTAAAAGTAATTTTGTTAGGTGCTAGCCCTGTTTTTCATTAGGGTATGGAGGTGCAGTCACGGCTTTTCGTTTGATGTTAAGTAATATATTTTGAATTTAAGGATTTTCTTTTGTATTTTAAAGTTGGAATACAGTCGAGTTTGACATTATGAACTGTGCTTTTAGTACTAAAGCATAAAAAAAATAGCCTGTAATTTATAAACGAAAAAAGGATTTCAATAGAAGTAGTTATAGGTAGAATCAAGTCAGACTGCAATCT
The DNA here is from genome assembly GCA_035583055.1 of Torymus tubicola. Lineage (NCBI taxonomy): Eukaryota > Metazoa > Arthropoda > Insecta > Hymenoptera > Torymidae > Torymus > Torymus tubicola. The sequence goes on along the minus strand of JAWWEQ010051641.1, from coordinate 5,012 downwards.
TGGGTTCTCAGTTTTTATATTTCACAATCACGACCATGATTCGCATACACATTTCATACATAACAATGATTCAAGAGAAGCTAAATTTCAATCTCTCACTTTTACATTGAACTGACTCTGTTGTCCACATCACCCTATACATGTTCCCGTTCAGCATCCGATCCAGCAACTCTTTCAATGAAAAAAAAGCTCCTCACAGTGTATCTATCACGTACAATCATCGGTAATTACATACCCAGCTCATACCGACACCACCCAATCACAAAACCTTCAAACCTATGCAGAAGAAAACTTCCACGCGATATAATTTACCAATCCGAGTCCCGCCCACTCTACTCATGCAACGACCTCGCGCATCGCGTTACGCTACTGCAATCGTATCCTCATCCCCAGCTCGTATATGCAACAACACCCTGAAAACTCAACCAACATATAGACATATACGCTGTGTATACATTCGAGTATCCGTAACATACGTATACCTATATATATCTGCGCATGCCGCGTCTGCGTCCCGAAGATGCATACCTATATAAGTAAATAGAAGCGAGGTAGTTACGGACGACCGCGCACGCGTCGATGTTCGCGAAGAGAGGGTTCGCATCGTCGTCTATACAGTTGTACTGTGTATATATCTATATATGATGAGCATGGGGGAGAGAAGAGATACGCGTGCGCACGCGTGTATATATAGGCGAGTGGATTTCGGTGTTCTTAGGAATTTCACGGTTCGCGGTTCATTCGCCGCCCGGCATCATGGAATTTGGCACTGCTAAGTGTAGTACTACTATATATACGTGAGGGTGATAAATCGACGAAAACGAAGAGGGTGATGGTGTAGAGGTTGTGTGACGAGTTGATTAAAAATATTAATGACTTGTGAGAAAGCTACGAGGTGATATATTTATCACTGGATATTTATTAAAAGGAAGTAGGTCAGGAGAGGATGAGGGATGTATATATAATGGAATTTTGTCATTTTAGCTCTAGCAAAAGTATATTGTATAACCGACCGTTTGTATTTAATAATTTTGTAATTTTATATAAAAAGCGGTTCAGTTCAATGTACCAATTTTTATCAACAACAAAATTATCTTATTATTACAAACTAATAACTCCTAACCTATTAATTAACTATATCCCTATCGTTACACTGCTCCGTGCCAAAACAACTACCACCGATCCCCTTTTGTCCCTTACCTTCCTTCCAAATCCACCACCATGTCCAACCATCTCTTCACCCGAGGCATAATCAAACTGTCAAGATCGCTCAACCCAGCGGCCTATAAGGATCTCCACTGTATACCCAACCCATGGTAGATCATACGCGTCCGCAATGCTCTCGCGTGTGCCACTTGCGGGTCTTAGTTCGCAATCCTTGTGTATATATACGTGCCGATTCCTCCTCCTCCTCCATTGCGCTACTGGCAAAGGCACAGAGAGAGAGAGAGAGTGCAACGGCAGCAGGCGGACGTTTGCGTTATTGGATATCGACCGGCGTACGTTAGTGTGTGAGGGGTAGATACGAGGGAGGACGATTCCCTCTTGATTGGAGTACGGGTGAAGGTGGCCAGGAGATTATTGAGATGGGGTTACGCTTTTTCGAGTAAATATATGAATGAGGGTTTATTAATTATTTTGTTAGTTTGGAACCGGAAGGTTCGTTTGATTAAAGATAGTATATAGACGTGGTCGGTGAACAATTTTGACGGTTGATGGATTTTTGTTATCTTTTTCAGTTTGATTTGTACTGTTTGTTGACCGGTTGATAGGATATTAAAAAACATCTGCTTAATCAAATAAGTTAGTAAAGAAGAAGAAGATAGTAGTGTTAGGTATATCCATTAAATTATTTTGCTTACTGATTGAGATACAAGTAACATTGTTGTATATATATGTCGGTGACAAATATATATTCTCGCCGTGATTTAGTTAAAATTGATTTAACCACGCGGGAATATATGATTTCCCCTTCCTCATGTTCTTTCGATCACGATGTTTAATATTGAATGTTTGCAAATGAATTTCAATTCCCAATGGAAATCGTAACCGTTTTCTAAGTGGGAACTGAACAATTTATCTGTTATATCGGTCTAGTGCGATTGATCAGTAAAATTGTTTCGAATCGAAGCCAGCAGCGCGCTCGAATGAAGCACGCCTGTTCAGTAATTTCCTGAAGTAAAATTGTCGGGCGATCGATGCACGCTCGCTAAACAATAACACGTTGCGAATGAAAGAATTATTCGATTGCAGTGTACAGTATTGAACAAGTGAATATACACAATGATGAAAATAACTGCTGATTTATAATGGTTATTATTATATACGTACCTTTCATCAACATGGAAATTCAGTACTTATATATTCCAATTGTTGGAATTCTATAATTATACATTACGAAAATAGTATAAGATTTATATATAAATATTTTACCTTACGCATCTAAATGTTTTCTTTACATTGTTACTTCATCAACCTTTACAAAACAATTCATTTTGTTTCTCAAACAAAGAAGAAATTACAATCGCGCTTCTTCTATAATACCAATAAATCTGTAAACACAATCCATATATATATATATATATATACACCTCTAAAATTCCTTACGTTCCCGCACACTTTCCATTTCTCTCCCGATTCCAGCACGCATCCACGCCGAATCCAATCATCGAATCCGCAGCGTTTGCAAAAAAAAGACACTCTCCCACCGCGAAACCCATTGCCTGCTCTCTCTCTCTCTCTCTCTCTCCCTCAAGCAGCAGTATATAGTAGTCTTCGAACAGCGCGCAGAGTACGCACGCACCTCAATTACGCGCGAATCGCGCAATCTTCTCTCTCATTAAAGGTGAAAATTTCCCTCTCCCAGCCATCTCAACCACCTCGCGCGATTCGTACGATTAATTTCCTTCTCGGCGGCGTCGGTCGGTCGGTCGGCTAGATTTTATTTAATTACAGCCCGCGTCGAAGCTCGCAGTTTCTCTCTCTCTCTTTCTCTCTTGCCTCTTTTTCATCAAGCGACGTTGCCGCCGATGTTTTCCCGCCCTTCGTCGTCGTCTTCTTCTTCTACTCACTGTTGTTACTGCAGCTGCCTCTTCGAAGAGAAAGAGAGAGAGAGAGAGAGCGCTAAGACTACGGATTTTCATTAGTAGGCTTTGTTGCCGCTCCCGAGTTTATTTCAGTAGTAATTGCATTTAAAAGTTCGCGAGAGCGGCGGTGGCTTCCTCTTTTTTTTTTGTCCCGCGATCTATGTGCGGAGGTTGAACGTTTTTTCCGTTTGCTCGCGCGTATACGCTTTGCTTTCTGCTCTCTTGAAGGGAGAAATGGGGACGACGGGTTGCCATTTTGATGCGCAAGAGAGGAGAGAGAGAAAAAGTGTGAGACTGGCGTCTTTTGTATTTTGGAAAAGGGCGGCGTTAAAATTAAATTGCGCGTGAAAAAGCTATACTTTTAGCAATGCGATTCTTTAATTTCGCGTGTTTCGCGCTTCGCCGCGGCGTAATTGCTTCGGCGTATTGTTCTTTGCTCGGCATGAACGCACGCCCGCACGTTTATGCGAAGAGAGGGTTTTTTTTGCATTCGAACTGAATGAAAGTTTTACATTATGTAAAATGTGGTTGTTTTTAATATTTTCTTTATAATAAAAACTTTAGGGTATTCTGATACATCATTTTTTTTAAAGTAAAAGTGTAATCTTCTTTGTTTTTCTTTATATTTCTAGATCAATCCCTAAACTTATTTGTTCTTTTTAATATATACAAAATTGTAGACTACTAATAATATCTTCAATATTCTACATGATGATTGTGCAATCAGCATTTCAAAACACAAAACCGGTTCCTATGAATAGAATATAACGCCTATCGACTTACACATCTATACCCTGGTATAAATTTGAGACTACCGTTACTATTACCTGCATTAAGAACTTTTATGTTGAGCTACGTATTCCTGAATGTGTAAAAGTTTTGAAATTTATTGTAACTACCAAAATAAACTATACTTTTCGATCCTATCTTTCGAATATGCTCAAAATTTAGATGGTTGAGGTAATAAAGTACAACGAACGTTCGAAGATAATCGATATTTTCTTCCCCATTCTCCATATAATGCAATAACATTATTTGCTTTTCCTTTATTATTTCGGGCAGAAAAACATTTTTTTTACCATTCTTCCACTGTTCGACGTATTCCTAAATTACAACATAACATGCCCAACGAACGAAAAATTTCAAAAATCCCTACAAAATGCGCATATTATCTCGCATGTATATATTATCTCTCGATGACAAACCATCATATATACAGTACTCCCGAGAAGTCGTCGCTCCTTCCGCTTCTCAAGCGCACCACAGTATTACATACCTGCGCACGCCACGCAGTAGCGACCGCACTTATCCCAGAATATATACCATCTCTCCGTACATCGCGTCGCATCTCAATCATATTACGCGCTATATATACCCTGCTACGCACTCGAAGAAAGCATACAGTCGACACATGTACCAAGAAAAGAACAGCAGCAGCAGCAGTAGCAGCAATACCAGGAAAAAAACCGCGACTCAACGTAGTACACACGAAGGCTCATGTATATTTAAGCGAGCAAACAGAGAGAGAGAGAGAGACGACTCGATCGCGCCGGCATAATCGCGCGCGTGTTTACACACCCGGGCGTAATTATTCACGGTCAGCGGAATAATATAGAGTCTCTTCGCCGCGCGACGGATTCCCATTGGTACGAGAGAGAGAGAGAGAGAGAATTGCCGCGACCGCAGGAAGACTACGATGCTAGGGTAGCAGGTTATCTTTGAGTGTATATGTATAGGTAGGGAGAGGATATACTCGAGAAGGGATGGATGCTACGTTGCGCCGGGATATCGATTCATTTCGGTGAGAGGCTTGCGGCCGGTTGACTTTGCGAGAACACGCGCGTGCGGCTCATCTGGTGAGGAGCAGGATGAATGAATTATTCTGCGGGTTCTGTATATAGGACGGGAACGATGGGTATGCCTATA